>PNEQ01069851.1:0-11369 GCA_003012365.1 Medauroidea extradentata | reverse complement strand
TTTCGCGAAAAGAATTTTGCCCCACTTTGTTCCAGTGCCTTATGTGCACGTCTGCAGTTCTGCTTCATAGATATTGGCAGCGTGCCTTTGAACTGTGACGTTTCTCATTTGACTGTACCAATCACAATAAGGTTACTTTAACACCACACGTCTGTGATTTGCGTGTAAAACCCCACGACACACGAATGTCAAAACATCCTATCTCTGACCGTGAAGCAAGTCTGCAGACGTGCACACAAGTCACTGACACAAAGTGAGGCAAATTTCTTTTCGCGAAAAGTTCATGTCTCTACTGATCAGGGATGACACGAGGTGAACATGGAGCAACGCCGGAATGAAGGGGCGAGGGAAACGGGAGATCCCCGAGAAAACCCGCCGACCAGCGGCATCGTCCGGCACGATTCCCACAGGCGAAAATCCGGTAACCGACCCCGCCCGGAATCGAACCCGGATCGTCTTGGTGGGAGGCGAATGGTCTAACCATTCGGCCACCGCGGCAAGTGTACACCTTCTTGTACAAGGTGACTTGCGACTGGCCGGCTTGTACGCAAGTAGCATGCATGCAAGGTCTTGCATTCTAGCCAGAGTCATTTAGAGGCGGTTATAATTTTCATGCACCTTATCGTGCAGGTAGTTTGTTTATGTTGACATTTGTCTCGTTTACGTTCGTTAATTTATTCTAAATAGTGTTTATTTGAGAGTAGAACACAAACTGAAGCCTTGTATAGTCACAAAAAAAATTAATCAATTTCTATCCTGTGTATAACTGATGTCTTTTATAATTTAAAATTGACAAATTCCATATCCTTGTTAATAATGGTAGTAAGACAAATAAAAAAATAATGAAAAAAGCGTCATATTTCCCACCTGTTTTTTTTTGGCAGTTGGGCACATTCAAGCCAGCACGCAAGTTGTACCGTGTGTACGGTACGTTCATGAAGTTTGTATAGAAGGGGGTGTACACTTTCTTGTGTTCACCTTTTCGTGATCACCATCTTGATCAAGAAAGATAACCGTGTGTACTGAGCTTTAGCGAGCAGCCATTGAGTAGCTGTCCGCTAGCCTACGTGTTAGTAGCGCCCCTGTGAATTTTTTCGGCCTGTATACATTATTTACAGGAAATTTTCAAGCACATCGTCGCACAACCTTCAGATCATCATCATATAATTCGTACTGAGCATTATAGCACGTTCATGTTACATTGATTAATTACACTCACTAATTGCAAGCTCATACTGATAGATGATGTATAGGGACCCCTGATTTTCGCGAAAAGATTCCTGCAACAATTTGTTTCAACGTTTTAGTTCCACCTCTGCAGTTCTGCTTCTTTGTTATTGGCAGGGTTTCTTTGTGTGAAGACGTTTCTCATTTGACCCTACCAATCAGAATAAGGTTACTACTAGTAACTAGGACCCGGTAAATGTCGCGTATTCAATGATCTGCATGCTAGAATCCATTGTCCTATGCACATTCAAGTCCCGTCTATTCGTTCATTCTACGTTGTTCCAGTGAGAAGCAGCTATACTCTATCCATTCTAAGGTTGCAGCTAATTCATCCAAGTGAATGTCAATAACTTCTTTTGCACAGCGTAAATTTCATTTTTAATATTGAAATATATAAGGTAACAATGCTACAGCATAATCACAATGTGAGGAATCAATATATAATTAAATTGCTTTGATTTATATCGTTAGCAATATTTATTTCTGCTGCAACCTTAGAGTGGACAGAGTATAGTGGAACTTGAGTATACGCAAAACATTGCATTCTTACACGCAGGTCATTGAATCCGCTAAATTTCCCGGGCTCTACGAGTAACACATGTCATTAGCAGTAGAACTTTAGGCCATGTGATAGTTACAATATCCAATCACTGACTATGAAGCAGAGCCGCATATGTGCACACGAGGCAGAAATATTTTCACCAAAAACAGGAGTCCGTAATGATTAGGGACCACTGTTTTTCGCGGAAAGAATTTTGCACCACTTTTGTTTCAGTGCCTTGCGTGCACATCTGCAGTTCTCCTTCGTGGTCAGTGATTGGATATTTTAGCTCTCACGAGTTTTTGGATTCTACCGGCAAATCACACACGTGTGGTGTTGTAGGAACGTGACTGTAATTGCCTCAGTCAAATGATAAGACATAGACACGTTGCCAATACCCATGAAGCAGAATTGCAGCCGTGTATGTAAGGCACTGAAATAATCTGGGGCAAAATTCTTTTCGCGATAGACAGTGGTCCTTACTAATGATATACCGTCACGAATCACCTTATACAGATGATTGTTTTAGCGCGCGTTATATTTGCCGCAGTGAGTAACATTTCAATGGAGGAAAATGCTATATTTTCGTCAAATGTACACTTTTTTACTTATGATATTTCCTCCGAGTATAGAAGCAACCGTAAGGACTGGTGACTGGGTCGGAACTGTTGTAGACTCCAGGCGGTAAATCGGATGATGCCGTTGCTAGTACGCAGCAGATCAATAGCGGAAACAGTTTTCCTCTCGTTCGGTTTAACGTTGCAATGGGGTATGCCCGCATGATCAACTAAGCTGGGGATGTTAACACCTGGCAATAATCCTGTTCCAGTTAGTGGACGAAATTCGTTGTTATTTTTTAAGTGATTCCTGGAAATAATTAGCGTACTCGTGTCTCTTCTGTAGCTACAATATCAAACGTGTCGCTGTACCAATTAGTAACTATTTTGCCTCTTTAGTTACTTCATTAATAATGTACAAATCAGCTAACTGTAAGCTTAGATAGTTGGCGGTTAAGTTTTCATGGCTGAGTATATGTGATTGTTACGTTAATATTGTTTTGTTTATGTGTGCTCACAAAATTGTTTTCGTAGTGTGTTTGTTTTGACATTAATTAGTTCAAGTGTATTTTTGTCGAACCTGTTTAATTTACTAGGCTACTTAAAACTCAGAATTTTGGGTGCGTGCCCGTATAATGTTTGATACGTTGCATAATTATTTCTCGGTGTTTTATGTTTTATTTCTACATTTAGTGTAAATTGTTATTTTTGTCTTAGTATTATTAATTTTAATTTGTATCAACAGTAGTAATTGTGTGCGATTGCTGAATATTCAGTGGAACAGAGAGTAAAACTGCCTTAACGGCACCAAATAAAGATTTATTTTGTTCTTCTTCTTGTTTTTATGACGATAAGCGTTCAAATATGCTGTTTAAAGGTGTAGTAATGACATTTATAGTGCAGCACGCGATTATGTTAATTTTGGCAAATGAGAGTATAATTTTTTTTATTTACATTTTACCGAGCACTTAAGTATACGAAATGCTAACATTAACAGTTTTACTGTAACTCTTGGTTCATCGTCGGTAGTTCCCGGTGTCCACGTATTTTACATTAATTTATTAATATGTGGGTGCTCTGAGACAGTTTGTGTATTTTTAAGTATACCATTAACATTAATTATGGGGCGAGGGAGGGAAATATGCGAGAAGGGGGAGGATAGAATGTGAGAGGAATGGGAGGGGAAAGTAAGAGAGGTTAAGATGATCAGCACCATTTTGGGATGATTTTTTTTATTCTAATTTCTTAAAGAATAATACATCTTTCTAAGACAGTACAATTTTTGAAGCAAAGACAAAAGCCGCATCACTGTTTCTGTAGTAGTTTTTATACTGGAATATCAGTATGATTATTACATAATTGGGATTTCAGCGAAATATTGTATAATAGCGCAAATTATTTGTAATGCATATTCTTCTTTAGTAACTTGTTTGTTTGTGATAAAAACGGCTAAAAGCGAAGCGTGTTTTCGTAATTTCTGTCCTTTTTTATCTTCTACACTCAAAGATATTTCCTTCCGGTCAATGCAAACCCTTAAGTTTCCACCCCTCAGTGTTTATTCTCAGACGAGAACACGCCCAGCTGTCACTCAAAGTGTACGTCCGTTGGCCGCTTGCTCAGATCTCTGCTGTGTGTGGACGCTACTCAAGGCTCGGCATCAGTCGCCATATTGAATTATTTTATTTTTCGCTCTTAATGAAGTTATGAGATGGAAATATGTAACATTTGCTATTATAATATCAATTCTGTATGCCTTGCGCTACAGTAAAAGCATCGCAGTTGAACCTTTAACGTATATTTAAGCCGCTATCAGTCTAGCAAATTAAGAATATTAAAAAATTGCTAGGCTGATTGCGACTTAAGTATACGTAAAGGTTCAACGGCGATGCTTTTACTGTAGCGCAAGATAAATAGAATTGATATTATAATAGCAAATTTCACATTTTTCTTCTCAGAATTTCATAAGAGCTAAAAATAAAATAATTCAATATGGCGACTGATGTAGAGCCTTAAGAGAAATGTATAAAATATTCTTTCGCCAACGATTTGTTTGTGTTGTTATAAGGTAATTGTCCTAACCGTTTTACTACAGTTTCATTTTTATCTTAACAGTTTTTTAACTGTCGTTAAAATTTTAATTTTACCGCTGTTACTTCGAATGTTTGGTTTGACTAGTGCAGTTTCGTGTTTATAGTTGTGTTTACTTGGATGGTCCTGTCGAAGGTGGTCAATATGTACAATATGTTTACATCAAACAACATAAATTAACTCGATGGTTTTATCTAAGCAGTAAACCCACAGCCATAGGCATTTCTCCCTGTCGGTTGCTCTATTAAGCGGAACTCGTTGTGCTTTAACTTGCCGTAAATTTAGTCGGGCGTCTCGGGGTCGTTTGCCCTTCGCAGGATGGGAGTTATCGGCCAGTATCAGCTTTGTTTACCGAACTCATCACCGAAACTTGTTTATAGCTGGGAGCTGGGAGTTGTGTCCGGGAATAAGTTCTCTTGAATATTTAGTGGCTTCGGCAAGTTTCCTGTTCCGCAACACCCTGCGGTGATGAAATTATTAAGGACCCTGGCCTGTATTACGCTATTAAATTCACCAGGGGATTGGCATGTCGTTAAAATATGCATTCGAAGTGTTTGTGAACTTACAAGTAAACTAGCGGTCATTTTAAATGCAGACAGTTGAATAATGGAAAAAGGATTCATCGAATCCAAAATCTTTGCAAACATAATCTGTTTGATAAGAAGGAGACCAAACAATGAACCAAAATGTGAGACCGTACCCTACCCCTAGGGGTATTTAAATCGGAACTTCTATGTTGTATTGCTAAATTGGATTGTACGCAAAAAAAAAGACGTAGGCTTGCTTTAACACGTTTCTTAAGTCTTTTGATGGCGTTGCAATCGCGGAAAAAAATAAAGATTGTTATTTATTCCTCAAAATCCTCCCTCACCCTGAAAATCCCTGATAGAGCAGCCACATGTATGAGAGGAAACGTAATTTTCAATTGTCGAAATACAGGATTTTACATATACCGTTAGGTTTTCACCGAAACAATTGTGATTTTCGTTCATAATAAGATGACGTTGCACCTCATTGTTGAGGGTCAATGGGACTCATCTTAAACAAGTACCCCGCAATAACACAAACCTACTACCTGAGTAATGCAAAACGTAATTTATTGAAATAAAATAAAGCAACGCTATCCAGCGGGTATTTCCTATGTGTCTAACGTCAAAGAAGATAAATATAAACTATGACGACCAAATTAGCAAAGCTATGAAGTGGCAGGTTTGTTGTTCGATTACCGCATTCAATTGATAAAATAGCAGAGCGAATGCTGTGTCAGTTGAAATCTACCAAGTGACTGCATGGAGAGTTTCCAGTTGGCAAATATTCGGTGCAATAAATTCGTAGGTATTCAGCTTATTACTCTCGATGATATTATAGTTGGCCCAGTTTCAGTTGGCAAGTTTTTACATTTCGTAATGGTTTGAATCTCGTTCATCACGTAATTAGACAAGTTTTCAAGACAGGTTTTGCTGACGGGCATTTATTACGAAATTGTGTTGTAGCCTACATTACTATCTGTATTTTTCGTTTGATTATTTTAGAATAATCGTCCGAATACTTGTTTGATTTTAGCCTGCAAAAATTTAACCTAAGTACTATTTTTTTTTTAAAGGTATAGCCACGATTTAGGAAAATAATAGACTGGGGATTTAGATTTAACATTCGTTAGTCTTAACTTATTAAACTGTAAAATACATTTTTGAAATGTTTTAACAAATTGAAGCCACGTGCTGAAGTAATTTATAGAACTGCTGAGAAGTTTTTCGAGTCAAGTTGCAAGTCTTAAAAGGGAAGTTCATAAATTTATAATGTAAAAAAATTTCACATCATTCTACGTTAAAAATTACGTGTTTAAACTCATATTACACTTTTTTATAACCGTGTTGTATGCTTTTATGTGTTGTTGGTTTTATTCAGGAAGAGTTATTTTGGTACGTTACAGGTGGAAGCGCACTTTACTTGTTACGGTATTGATGCAGGATTATTTCAACGTCCAGTATAATATAGCGCACTCATTTGTCCGTCTCGTAATTTAGAAAAGTTCAGCCTCTTTTGTTTTACCTTGCAGTCTGCGAGGCATCTTTATTTTGTTTTGAAAATTTCCCCGAGCTGTTCTTTCCCCCTTTCCGCACCTTGCCCCCCCTCAGGTTCCCTTTCGACCTGTGTCACATCATTCCGCCATCGTTTTAAGTTACGATGCTTTCCCTATGCCGCCTTCTAACCCCTGCTTTACCCACTCCACACTCCATCGTTTCTCCGTCTGCCTTTTCGCGCCGGTTCGCCCTGTTCTGTACCGTTCCATCTGGAGAGCGAGGCGGCCATTGGTTTGTGTGTGTGTGTTTGTGTGTGTGTGTGTGTGGAGAAATGGAAGGGGAACGACTTGAGTGGTATAAAATGTTAATGAGGTTTAGTTTTGATGTATAACAGCGTCTCCCCAGGTCTCTCTTCACGCACGCGGCCCTTTTGTAATAATGAATTATGTATGAGGGTAGTTTATCCAGGACCGCTCTTATCTCTGGAGTGTTCTGCGTCGCCGTTTTCAAGTGGTCCCGTCTTAGAACGTCATGCCCTCGCGACAAGAGAGAATATTACCTTAATTTCCGCGACACTCGTAGACATAATTTCTTTTTGTCGTCTGTGCTTCTTTCCCGTTATTTTTTATTTTTTTCGCGCGTGTTTTTGTGCTCGTTAAACTGCGCGCGCTCTGTTGACGCCCCTGTGTGCGACGCGAAGAAAAATAAAAAGGTTGAAAATAATAGTAATGACGTTACTTTTTAACTGTTTGCATCTGTTTATTTTAAATTATAACAGTCCTTAATATTCCGTTCTTCTAGTTAACTGAAGTCTGTGCAACTCCTCTTTTTCGCTACCTTCATCTTTATTCAAGATTATTTGAATTTTTTCTTATAATTTATCATCTTTTTATCTTCCTGTTTTTTTTTTAATCTAAATTTAACGCAAGTAGCTGGTGCCGGATGACTCAATTTAAGATACATTTCAGTCATCGTTTACGCTGGCTGGGTAAGTTGAGGTCAGCACTTCATTAATTAAAATTTAATTGTAAATAGACAACGGCTAATGTTATTATGCTTTTCCTTCTGCTATTTCTCCGTGTCTTGTATAAATAAGACCTTCCGGCTGTGTTAACATAATTGCAATATGTATCATTTTAAAACGTTTTATGCTTGATGATTTAAGCGAAGTCACACAGCTTTCTGACGAACTTATTCAAACAGTAATAAAGTTTGTTTTCAAGAAACATTAAAGAAATGGCGATGGTAACATTTTTCATGTTGGTCGTTTGTATGACAGCGTCACGCCATTTATGACGAATATTCTTTAAGGCTGCTTCTTAATATTTCAGATGGTTTATTTCCTGTGTGTCAAGAACTATCGGGGGAGGAAGGAAGAATGTAGATAATGCCTTTTATTTTTTGTGTAAATAACTTGAGAAGGAAGAAGAGAACCTTCACGCTGATCCATGTCGGTGTAGGAATTGAGGACGAAAAATTATCTTCCTCGGTTAGATTAGTAATACTGGGAGAAACAGACTGTGTGGTGAGAGTGTGGCAAAGGTTAGGGGTTGGAGGACTTTCATTAAGCAAATAAGTTGACGTGTAGTGGCTGTAAAATGTGTTCACTGCTAGTATTTGGATACAACTGTATTTCGAAATAGTTATTGTTTGATAGGCATTGATGTAACCTAGATCCTAGAATATGTCTTGGTTTTGTAGTTTTAAGGGGGATTGATCCCTTCCAGATCGGTTTTACGGGTTTTCTTATAAATCAGGGAATAGACACATTGTTTTGGTTTTTTCACGCTGGCAAGGCATAGTTTATTGTTTCATTCACTTTTTGGAATCCATATGGCATTGTTTCTGTTAATGTTGCGATCTCTGTAGTCGCTCCCGTAAATTAAGCAATTTTTCCTTTTCAGCTGTTTCCCGTTGCAAAATAATGATTATATTATGGTTACAGCAATTACAGAAAATCGATTAAGTTTATGTATATGCCCTGTCGTGATAAAAATTTAGATACATCGACTGGAATAGAAGTTATCGAGAAGAAAAAAACGGATAAATCCAATGTGGTAGGGATAATACACCTTAATACAACGTTACCAACATGTTTTACCAACTAAATCGATTTCTACGCCCCACCGTAGTCTGATGTACTAAAATTAATCGGAAACAAAAGTTGTTCGAAAAATTAAATTACGACATCACGATTGCTGATCTGATGTCAGAGGGTTGTTCAAGTGGCGAAAAAAATTGTGTTTACAGTTTTGTAACTTGACAGGAAGTTTTCGTGAAAAGATTTTTGCACCACTTTATTTCAGCGCCTTATTTGTACGGACAGGAAAATTTCGCGAATTCACTGACCTTGATGTTAGAACCAATTATCTTATCCATACTCGAGCCCCGAGCATTATTCCACTAGCTGCTACTCAGTGCAACAGCAGACAACGAAGAAATAGACGAGGCTTTGAGTATACATATTACAATGGATTCTAACCTGCAGGTCATTGAATTCGCGAAATTTTCCTGTCCCTACTTGTTTGCATACCTGCAGCTCTGCTTCGTGGTCAGTGATTGGGTGTTTGTAACTCCCAGCGTATTGGTGCTTTATCCGCAAAAGTCACATACGTGTGCTGTGGCACTTAACCTTGATCTGATTGGCACATTTCAAGACGACTCTGCACGTATACACAGCCAATAACCACGAAGTACAACTGCAGATTTCTACGTAAGACATTGAAAGAAAGTGTTGCAAAAAATTTTTTCGCAAAACTTCCCGGTTCCTACTTGTAATAAAGATGAATGTTATACAACTAGCCAACCAACTAAAAATAATTATCATCAGCTTTATTTACACAAGTATCAACAATTTAGAAACAAATATTTTGTCATACGAATTCCAAAATATTATTTCAACTGAAGATTCTATTTCGGCTCAAACGTTTCTTGAAGTAGTATAAACCGCGTTAAGAAGGCGGTAGAGGGCATGTCGAGCTGTTTTAAAGGACATTACGAAAGCTAATACGACAAAAATGTTTACGCTGTATGAGGTTTTGAAATGCCATTAAGGAAAGAGACAATTAAGAATGCATGTTTTTAAAATTTTCGTTAACATTCTTATTAACATGGGAGTAACCCGCAGAAAAATAAAGTAATCTATGTATCGGAAAAAATAGGCGTTAGTAAAGTTACCCGTCACCTTCGTTCGCGGCCGGAAGTTTATAGAAAGAATAATTTCCCCAAACTTATATGATTTGTATAAATTAGCTTGATGTACTATAACAATATAATATTTGAGCCAAAAAAATTAACCCTTTCGCCCGCCTCAAAATCTCCGTCCCTTTCTACGTTAATTGCAAGCCTGTCAAAAAAGAAGGTTCGAGATTTCGTGTGGCTCCGCGCAATGTAGATCTAACGTACAATAGTAGGTACCCACACGAGACGACAACAAGCATTTGGAAGTTACTGCAGGTGTAAACACCTCCTGAAATAATTTATCTGTGATCTAACACTTCTGCTTTCAATCAAGATTTAATGTTTCGCTATTTTACTCCCATTTGTAACATAACATTTAAAACAGAAGTAAGCGCGAATCATGCAATATAACTAGAGCCACGATTTTATGGTGAAACGATTTTTGCAATATTTGGTTTCAATGCGTCATGTGCACGTCTACAGGTCTGCTACATCGCATGTAATTGGATAATTTTACTCTCACTTGCCTTGGCAAATTACAGACGTAAGGAGTCACAATAATCATATTCTGATTGGTGCAGTCAAATGAGAAACGTGTCTGAACAAAGACGCGCTGCCAATAACCATGAAGCAGAGCTACCGATGTGCATGAGAGACACTGAAACATAGTGGGGCAAAAATCTTTTCGCGACAAAATCGTGGCCCTAAATATAACTTATTTACGACGCCCACTGGCCGTGTGTTGAGTGTGTGGGAGTGAGGCACGGCGCAAAGGGCGATGTTGATCGGCTCATATGGTGCGGTATCACCTCTAGCGCAAGACACTGAAACGGCGTGCAGTGGTATCGTAGATCACTCGCCTGACTGACACTTTCAGTGGTGACCCCATACTTTTATTGGTGGGAAGTTTTAAGCAAAGTCCGTTGCATGCTTCGACGGTAGTTTCACTTGAATCCTATGAGTATTTTTGTTTATAGTTACAACAGGTCTAAAAAGCTGATTTGAGACATTTTGTAAAACTCCTAAGTTATTATTTTTAAATCGATATGATGTTCATGTCTCTACTCTTCAGTCATCGTTTGAAGTGTATTTTCTTTTCGTACTTTAACACAACGGACATACGTGGAATAGTTTCGTGTAAAAAAAGTGTTTACGAACACATTGCAACACATTTTAAGCGTGTGGTGGACGAGGCCCTTAATATGTACGGCCTACAGGCTTTTTTTTTTTTACAGTATCAATGAATTGGAGGTCATCTTGGTAATATAGCATAATTGTACTGAGAGAAAGAAATTGTTCACATAACAAAATATATTTGTGTGAGGAATATGTGTTTTACTGAAACATGCGATGTTTCACTTAAAAACGCCTTTTTTACAAAAAACGTACAAATTTTTTTACTGTACCCAGGTTATATGGTTGAACATATTTGTTTCAGTTAAACAATATTTTGTTGGCATAACCAAGTCGCAGTTAGTTGTCTCAGTGTATATTTGTGGCAATAAACTGAATTTTCACTTGAAACATTCGTTGTTGTTTCTCTCAAACAAATGTTGGTTAGCGCAAACATTTGTGATCAAACATGTCATTCGGTTCTACCAAATATATACTTGTTTCGCCGTATACGTACTTAACATTTGTTTGCGTGAAAGATGTAATATCATTGTTGTGTTAAACAAACAGTTGTTTGTATAACGTGATCAAGATGTCGGACACGCTGGCAACTTATTCGTTTTGGTTAGTTATGTTTTT
>PNEQ01069850.1:0-11369 GCA_003012365.1 Medauroidea extradentata | reverse complement strand
GGGACTTTAAGCCCCCCTCAGGGGTATATAAGGCGGGCGCTCGCCTAGCCAAATCGTCAGTCTAGGGCTCGGGCCTCCTCCCCGAGCAAGCCTAGGCACCATCCCCCTACCTCGAAAGGGTTGCTTACTGAGAAGTAAGCGGAAACCTGACGTCCACTTTACCCCAGGGTTGCTTACTGAGAAGTAAGCGGAAACCCGCCCTCCTACCTGTTCACAATTACCTATCTTCCGTGGGTTGCTTACTGAGAAGTAAGCGGAAACCCCTCTACCCATCCTCTATACAGGTTGCTTACTGAGAAGTAAGCGGAAACCTGGTCCTACCTACTCTTGTGCCGAAAGCACTGTTTGAAGGAGACGCGCCCTAGCCGCGCGGGCAGTATTAGGGAACGCACCCTACCGCGAGTCACCACGAGGCGCATATTTGTGATCGCCGGAGGCGGAAGTAGAGCCAAGTCCATGAGAAGTTCCAGGGCTCCGTGTATAAAGAACCACGCGGTCAAGTATAGTGAATCGTGTAACTGAGTAGTGTATAAAGTTGTGTAAGTAAGAAGCCGAATGTACTAATCAGTGTATAAAAATCAGTGAATGTAAAAGTGTACTAAGGAGCAACAATATATAGTTCAGAACGTATTTCTATAATTTCATTCCTAAGAATACTAAATGTCTGATTCTCAGTGTTTAATTATTACTATCTCGCCTGAGGAGCGAGCATCGATAGAAGGTCGTAAGGCAGAAGCCGCAGCTAAGCGCCGACAGGCCATTGTAAGTGAACATCAGATACCTGTGGGAGTAATTCTCCTACCTCAGAGAACCACCGAACAATCCACAACTCTCTCCAAACTCTGCAGTCAACACCAGAACACAGAGAAAAGGCCACCTAGACGCAAACGAGACAATTTCAGCCGAATCCTTAGGGACTTTCACCGCCTTCAGCTACCTTTAATCAGCCCCATAAAAACTCCAGAAAAACCTACACCATTACCACACCCCCGCATCCAGCAATTGAAGAGGGAAGCCGACTTCGAGCCGAAGCCTGTGTCGGACCGAAAACGCCGCCTCCTGAGGGAGCACTTCTAAGAATGGTGAGTGGTCAACAAGCCTACCCCCTTTATAAAAAGTGAGAATTTTCCCGCTCTGCTGAGAGACTGTGTTGTGTCGACTGCCCGGGAAACCACTCTCCTTGGGACATTTAGCAGCCTCCCCTCCCCTTCAGGGAACTCTCGTGCTCACACCTCATTGCACCCTGAAGGAAACTTAAAATCAACCCCCTTTTGTCAGCAGAGTGGCGACAAGTTGAGTTCTGAAGTAAACAAATAACGTACTATCATTGCATTTTGCTGGATTCTAATTGTCTCGATTTGTGCAGCGCGCCAACGTACTATTTCCAACCGACAAAACTGTGTACAGTCGGTATCATAGGAAACAACAACGCCCTATACATCAGAACAATATTGCGTGAAAATTTTGTACATGTTATCGACATACGAAAACAAAATTACATGAAAACTTGATAAAAATATTGACATCATGTGCAATTACAGTATATTTCAAAATTAAATTGTAATTATAAAGCCATAACCAACGATCATATTCAAATATTCTGGTACTAATGTAACGAAAATTTGGTACTACATGCAGAAAAAAAGTTGTCAACAAAATGTGATTAAACTTACTTTAAAAGTCATCCTGGATAATTTTGTACTTCGTTTTGGAAAAATAACATTTTATAAATCACCAACAACCTGTCGATAATTCACGAAACATATTCGTAAATTTATTATTGTAAAGAATGCTATACGATATTTTTAATCTTGCATTATCAACATCTCCGCAGTTTGTTTAGTAATGAAGACATATATTGTAATGGGGCTGTCTACTTCTCTACGCCTACGTTGTTATTTATCTAGATGTTGGAAGTACGTCGCCGATGTAGTTGTTGATTCCGGGGATGTACCTCTCCTCCGTTGCTATTGCCAGTAGTTAGGCAGAAAGATGGCAAAACACAGCGAGCTGATGTAGAGGCGGTGCCTATTATATTGAGGTTAGTCCGAAACGGATAATTAAAAAAATTTATATCGGCATTTTTTTTATTTAACCTTTCTTATGATGCAATTGAACGGACAATGGCAATTCATAAAGCGAGTGCTCGCCCAGAGTTAGTTGAGGTGACTTTTCTATCTACGGGTTACGACTTGCCGCTTCCCTCCGTAGTAGTACGTGGTCCGGCACTTTATCTACCCTAAATCTGACTACGCGGTTATCAATACCTACTTCTGGTTACATTACTAGAAATAAAAAGGCAGTATGCCAAAAAGAGAAACAAATAAAGACTGATTTCTTCTAATGAATCCGTCCTCTAGGCTTCACAGCCCCTCTACCACATCTACCACGTCCTCTTCCTGCCGCCATGACGCCCCAACTAATCAAAACACTCAACCGGCCATCTCACCGCGACCGGTCACGAGCTCCGATGAATCACAACTAACTTTGCTGGGCGGACACCCGGACTTACTCGGCCGAGCGGCGGAGGGATACATCAGGATCCAACTTGCCGAAAAAGCTGGTTAATTGACGTTTATAACCTAAAAATTGTACGTAACATAGATACTGATAAATTTACAAAGCATTTTATTTCAAAATACCAGCTAAATATTTATTAGTTTATTAATTGGGGAATGTGCAGCGTCATCAATCTGTCGTGGATCAACACCTTCACGGAGTTTTGCGCCCGACACTACCACCCACGTTGATCGAGAAACGCCCGGCAGAGCTCATCGCATTCCAGCACGTCCATGTATGTGCCTCTAAGCGAGTGAACTACGACTTGCCTGCCACATAAATCCTATTCCAGGAGAAGCAAGCTAAGAGGCTACTTGAAAATAAAAAAATCCAAACAGGGCAAAATATAAGAAAAGTTTACTTAGATAAGTTGCTTGAAATTAAATTAGCTTTAAATTGAATCCAAACACGATATAAATCCGATAACATTAACATGTAAAATTAAATACTTTTCTCTTGCTTTAAAGTTAAATTTAAAATTAAAAAGAAAATTTTAATGTAAATTTCTCTACTCCCATCCCCAATTACTAGGTTGGATCCAGCCGTATACATCCTTATACCTGGTTAAGTTGGCCTACTTAATTTGTTTTAAACAAGAAAGAAAAAAAATATTAAGACAAAAAAATTGAAATTACTGTATGATAAGAGGCCAAGTAAGTGCTACGTGCCAGTGCACGTCACAATATCCACGTTTCGAAAAACATGCAATTGAGCAAGACATTTTCACTGTTACGTCCAGCGTCAGTTACATAACCTAATCCGCACGCAATGTAAACATGATAAACCGACGCGAGGACGGAACGAAATAGATCAAGGAATTTCGGATGAACTGGAACGGAAAATGGATACATGGCATTATGGAAAAACCATTTGCAGTAGCCACAACATTGACGTGTTAATGTCGAAAATTACTTTTTAAAAAATGAAACATATCTGATTGTGATATTTCCAACTTATTTTTACCGTGGTAATTATTACTTAACTAAACTTTTAATATTTTCATAATATTGTAAATATCTAAGTACTGGCAAGTGTACCAAGGAACTCGTACATTTAACAGTGTGTCAGTCATTAAATAACTCGTGAAACAACTGTACGGACGTGTTGTCCGCTAACCATAATTATAGTAATAAACACGTAACATCGACAGCGTCGTAGATTGTGTTTGCAACATCTGTATATTTTAGATATTTGTTAATAAAACTATCTCATTAAGTGATGGACTCGTTAATTTATGTGTACACGACAGATAAGAAAGATCTATTTCTTATGCAAGATCACAGTGCATGGCAGTCAGCAGCCGGCAGCCAATGAAAATTTTTGTTTAAAATTTTCTTTGTTTATCCTAAAACTCAACTTAGAGCGAAGGGAGAATAGTTGAATTTAGTCTTTTTCTTATCAGGTGTTTTACTATTGTTATGAGTACGTCAGATCCTTTCGTAGTTGGACACAAAGCGTTATGACGTGCAACTGCACATAGCCCGTACTTAGTTTCTTATCATTTAGTAATTTAAATTTTCTGTTACTTTTAATTAATATTTCTTTTTTGTTCGTAGCAATTTAATTATGTCAACTTAATCAAGTGTAAGGATGTATACTGCGGGATCTAACATATTAATTGGGGATGCCGGTAGAGAAATTAACACAAAAGTTTTATTCAAAATTTAAAATTAACTGCTAAGGAAAGTTTAAAAGTAGTAAACCTTACATGTAAATTTTATCTGTTTTATATAGTGTTTGGACTCACTTTAAAGAAAAATTCAATTTGAACAACTTTACTGAGTAACATTTTCTTGCACGTATTTTGCTTCATTTGGGTTTTGAAAATTTCAAGTAGGCTTAGAGTTCGCCGCCTCTGGGATATGATTCATCTGGCAGGTGGGTCAGAGCTAAGATGCTTGGAGACACGTACAGAGACATACCAGCCTGCAGCTTGGTCAGCTGGTCGTTTGTCTATCTTCCTGGGTGGTAGGGCTGTGCGCAACAAAACCCTAAAAAGGTGGTGCTTCGCAGGACTATTTGACAATTTGCTGACACAGCTTCCCCAACTAAACAAAGTAATGATTAATTTTTTGTTAATATGTAGTAAACTATCATTTAATTTTGTCAGTAACTGTGTTACATAATTTTCTTCCGTTATAAATGTCAGTTGACCATTTTTGTAAAGTAATTGGATCCTGATGTATCACTCCGCCGCTCGGCCGAGTAAGTCCGGGTGATTGTCCAGAAAAAGTTAGTTGCGGTACGTCGGAGCTAGTTGAGGTCGCGTAGATATGGCTGGCTAGTAGAGATCAGTTGAAGAGTCATGGCGGGTGAGTGTAGAGGTGGTAGGTGCACTGCTGGAGGCTGGAGAGGGGCTGTGAAACCTCAGAGGTTTCACCAGTAAAGTAGGCAGTATTGCCATCTATGTTTTCTTACTTTTTTTACCAAGTTTATAGTATAATCAAGTAGGTAGGTGCACTATCAGCTGCACAAGTGGATATTGCGGTTTTACAACATCCATTGGGTAAAGTAGTTATTAGAATCCTGTAGTTCCTTTTTAAGCAAACCGAGGCCTATCTATCACAGCTGAGGAGAAACCTGTACGAACACTCATGACGCTATCCATTCAAGCGCCAGTATCACCAATTCACTTTCGCATTTCAAGTTGGTAAAGTTACTGGAATGAATTGAGTACTTTAGCAAGTACTGTGCTATGTACTTCTGCTGAACTGTCAATAAAAGAAACCCAACATTTTTTCAAATTTTTGTTTGTTGTTTTCTCTCTACGTTAACTATCCGGGCATGTAAAAAATAAAAATATAATATCTGGAGTAGTTATCTACATCACTCGCCGCTGGTACAGCTGCAGCAGCTAACAAAAGGTGGCTTCAAGGGATAAGGAGAAGTTCCAGACTTTCCTTTTTTATCCCCTTCTGCATCATTTGACAACAACATAGAGCAACCACCCTGCCCCCCTTACAGCGTTAGTTTGAATTTTCTTGTGTAAATAATGATGTGAGGTTTGGTTGTTATGAGTCGGAAGGTCGTGAACTGTAATGTAATAATATCTAAAGTATTTGTCTATTAAATGTAGTATGTGAACCAAATTCCTTGTCAGTCTCCTTATTTCAATTAAGGTATAAGCTCCCTACTCATTAATGATAAGAAACTTCAATTTGAAAACTAAGGTTATCAGCCTGTACAAGTAAAGAGAAGATATAAATAATTTGTTGGTTCTAAAAGTATAGAGTTTTAGTGAATTTAAAGAAGTTTAAAACTACAGTTGCTCCTAAAGGTGCCCACACGCTTGGGTGCGGTAGAGCGTGGCACGGCAGCAGTGAGAGACTGCACACCTGGGCGCGGCAGCGTGCGCTGCGCTCAGTCGCTCTTACACCCCAGTGTGCGGGGATCCATTTATTTGCATGTAATTGAACCACGGGGAAAAAGTCCCAGCGTTCCGCCACGCCCAAGTGTGCGAGCACCTTCAAAGCTCTTGTCTTGGTACAGTCTCACTGAACAGTATGAGTAGCTCTACCTCAGTTTATTTGTTTGACGCAAACAGAATAGAATATTCAAGTGTTGGCTGTTATAAGTTGGGGTTTTGTGCTAGCCCCGTTGTTACTGTGATGAAAATATGCACTTTGTTATGGACGTGTAGGTATAATTAATCTTTAATTGTTCAACTTTTGAAAATAATGTTATTATTTTACAAGAGGGTGGATAAGTTGAACACAAAAAAGGAAGAGAGTGACACAGAGAAGCTCGCCCCAAGTACCAAAAACCCTTGGCAATACACTGGCCTGCCACTCTTCGTTATAACTGAAAATGATAAGAATATAAAAAATAATGTGGCAAGAATGAAATGTACACTAAAATCTTGTTTTGCTCACAAGCTGTAGCTAGGTATTTAAGATGGAAAAAAAAAGTGAGAAACTAAAGTGTTATTTAGTAACAGCTAGTTGTGGTGTGCGAATATTCAAAACTTCAAATATTTTTCGAATGGTATATGTGTATTATTCAAATTCGAAAAATGAATACCACATTCCTAATTTCTAAGTATTCAAACAATTTCTAATAGTGAATTTTAAACAAAGTCTTACAATAATCTGAGGTTATAAGGCTATTTCTAGTTATAAGCATAATATAAATTACGGATGTTATCATTTTCATGGATATTTGAAGGTTAAAATAAATATAAGTAAAAAAACTGACATTCACGGATATTTACAACATAAACATAAACATTTACATATTCGCGTGCAGCATCACATTCGTGGCCATAGATATATTCGTGCACTCTAAGCGCAGCGATACGTGGTAACTGAATATCTCGGATATCAATACATACAAGATGGTGGCAATGGATTAAAATCACCGCCACGGTCGTGATCACGACCATGGTGTAGATTGCGGCACCGAGCGAAAATTCAACACCTACTTAGTTACTGTGCACAGATCTATGAAAAGGTGTTTAACAACGTTTGTTTACTTTTGACGCTGTTTATTTACATAAAATGTTTGCTGCAGTTAGTTAATAAATGTTATTTTCGTTAAGTAAAGCTACAAATATATACTGTGGATACTAAGTGATGTTGCAAAGAGTGGGAACACAAATTAAAATGGCCAAAAATTTTGGAAACATCATTTTCAACCTTTAGTGTAGTCTGCAAGTCTGCAACTCCGAATTTAATGTGACCCCAGTGCGGATCCTAGGTATTCGTTGGGATGAAATTGCCACAGTTCATGCTAGAACTTTACGCACCGCTAATGTTGTGACATTATGGACATTTCTGTAAGTAAGCAAGACCTGAATGAAATGGTTAATGCAAGTGTCCTTACGGACACCTTATTTTTATTACTGATACTTTTATTTGCTAATATAATTAGCAGATTGAAGATGTTTGAAATTTATATAAAACTGTTCTGCAAATGTTTCCAAATATTAAACACATAAGAAAACATATATGAACTTTCACTATTATTTTACCAAAATTAGATTGAACAGTGATCAGTCTCTGTAAACATTAGCATTACATAGTTTCATGAACACCAACACCTAAGTTTTCGTAGTATTGTAATATTTTACTACATACTAATTTAGCTTTCAAATTTCTGTAGGCATCTTCTAAAAATATTACAGAAAAGTACTTTTTCTTTTTATCTTTATACACGTAGGCAAGTAAACTCTACCAGCTATGCTATCTGTAGTAAGCACTTGTGTACAAAAACTATTTTGTTTTTTCTCGCAAACATAATACGAGAAGAAAACTAAAATGAAAAAGCAGAATACTGCTGTAGGAACAGGTACGAAGTAGGAAAAACTAATAAATTTTAAGAATGATCAAGGTTATCCAGCAAAAACTTGTAAATTTTGATGCTTTATTAATAAAGCAAAGTGGATGTCTATATCGCCTTTTAAATGCAAGATTATGCAGTGGCAAATATATACCTAATTTAAAGAAACACTATTCGAAAAATATTTCAAAATTATTCGAAAAAATTTATATTAGTTTGAAAACTATTCAAAACACTAAAAACCACTATTCGCACACCTCTAAAAGCTAGACACATTGTATTGCATTAGTCCTACAGTTCTCAGGCAAATCAACAATTGCACAGAATACACAAAACCATAAACTTAGTGGTCTCAAGCTTATACAAATGGTCCCGACAAGATGGAACTCAGAACATATTATATGCTAAAATGACTGCACTTCCTTACCTTGCTTCCGCGGAATTAGCAGTTCTGAACTAAAACATCTTGATCTGTATGAAGATGAATGGAAGCTGACAGAGTGCTTTGTAAAAACCATGTAACCTTTAGCTGTAGCAACAGAGTAGAAATGTTCTCAGAAATTCCCAATTCCTTATTATGGCGAGTACTATTAATCATCAGTTAAACTATCTTGACAACATTATTACGTGATGGATCCCATAGTCTTGTGGAAAAATTTGCAATGTGTTTAAGAAAATCAGTTTTTTCAAGATTTTCTCTTTTAAAGCAAAATGAGCTTTACTTATTTGCAATGGCTTTGGATCCTTGCTTCAAGTGCGTTTTCTTATCACCTTGTGAAACTGAGAATACAAAACTGAGACTAAAGAAACATATAGGGGATGCAAATAGTTAGAAAGATGAAGTGAAACTACAGCGGAACTGCCCGATCTAGACTGTGAGCAAAGTAGGTAAACCTGACAGTTGAAATGTTCTGACTGCCTTTAAAAATTTTTATTAGGCCAATACCCAAAAATGTTTGATAAAGTTAATTCTCATTACAAATTACACACACACAAAAAAAAAGTTGATATTAAATATTGGAAATAAAATACATTGAACATCTATTACATAAAACACTTCCCATAGGTGTTACTATGGGTGTAGTTTATAATAAAAAATACATTATGCAGAAAAACTTTATGTAAGCACCAAACCAATCAAACTTCATTGTACTTTGTAGGCCTGATGTAAAAGTGCACTTTTGCCATATTTTAGTACAGTTAGCTGTTTGCATTTTTATAGGTTACACTGAAGATCTTCTTAGGGGCTCATTTGATAAGACGGTGAAGCTTTAAATGACCCAAGAACGAGGAAAATTCCTTGAAAAACTATTTAATACTTCCATTATTCTTCTGAATTATTTCGGCACTAAATGTAGCCAGGCAAAGCAATAGCTCCATGAGCATTTAAATTTTCAAATTATTTAGCTTAAAAACGCTGTATTTCCAAATGCAGCCGTAAACACTGAAAACATATTCTTATAGGCCAACACATTTATAAAGTCGCCGTTCTTGTTTTGGTTAACCACTGCCCACTAAGCACTATTGTGTGTATTGGAATTTTTCACTAACTTGAAAAAACTGATAAAAATTAGCAAACCGGGATACATAAAATTAAGCTCGGGAAATTCACCCATGCTCTTTAATTTATTTCAAACAATTGCAAATAAATCACATATTTTTTAACCAAATGCTTTGAAAAGATTTGAGACTGTGTACAGTCATATGATACAAAATTTTGCAACACCGTTTTTTTAAATGATGGGCAGTTTCCTAGCAAAAAATTATTTTACTTCATTTTGGCCTATTTGGACAACAAAATATGTGATATTTCCGGGGCAAAAATATAAAAATCCATTTAGTGTATTGCAACAGAAAAACTCAGATACAAATGATACATACCGTAAGTGTTAGAACTGTAAGAATGAATTTTTGATACATGTATTATTTTGAGTTTAAAAAATATTTTCGAGACCACTGCAAAACTAAAGAGCGAGGCCTTAAGACATACACTAAACCCCCGATTTTACGAACCCTGGATTTAACGAAGGTAGCGATTCTACGAATACAATCTCAGGAACCCTCAAAAAAAAACAAAATTATATGACAAAAAAAATTTTAAGGAATTATGTTGACAATGAATAAAACATACTGTATCTAATTCACGGCATTAAAATATGAATTGTAGAGTTGCAGTTATTACTTGGTAAGTTACAATATTAAAAATTAAAAAAAATAGAGAAAATCCGTTAAAAAATGTGGCAGTGACAGTTTGAAAACCGCGCGGCGCCGCCTGTGCCAAGCCGGCCGGCCTATCTCCAACTACGACGTATTAGGATCTATATTGAGGTCGTACTATAGACGCAAAGTTCCAGCGTATGCGCATATGCTATAGTACAGCCTCCTTCTAGGCTGTTTCACGACATCTTATATCTCTCTCGTCTCGCGCCGAATGAGTTTACTTTTTTACACGAACTTTATAAATAATAG
Organism: Medauroidea extradentata; assembly: GCA_003012365.1. NCBI lineage: Eukaryota > Metazoa > Arthropoda > Insecta > Phasmatodea > Phasmatidae > Medauroidea > Medauroidea extradentata. The sequence goes on along the minus strand of PNEQ01069850.1, from coordinate 1,064 downwards.
CGTGATATTTTTCTTTATTGCGTTAACACCATACGTACTTAAAACAATTAACTTGGCGCATAATTTTCTTAAACAATGCGTTACTGTGTGTCGTAAAACGTGTGTTTCACAAGTGAGCACGATAATAGCGCTACCTATTTTACAAGTGTAGAAACATTTGTCTTTGGGTATGTCGAACTTGGAAAATAAATAGACGTTCGTGTATTACGTAATCCCGGAACTCCTAATTTATTTTTACCGCATATACTGACTGTGAAAGTGAATAATTTCAATCACTTATACATGTAATTCTCGACGATTTTAGGTAAGAACGTCACAAAATGGCGTTTTTGGAAAAACGTCGGTTTAAATGCTACAGTGCCGCTATCTATCTGCCATCTTGTGAACGTTCGTACAGTTGCGCTATCTGTCCACTCTGCACGCTACTAGTATCTACGTTCTCGTACAATTCAACAACGTCGAGGGAATGTTTTTACGTTAAGTTATATAAAACTGCGTAATGAATAAATACATCCGCTTATTCCTTCTTTCTTTGGTGTATAATTTACAAGGGCATTTTACTAGTAAGGAATTCCTACTTTTTTTTTTTTTTTTTTTTTTTTCATTAAACGCTACGCAAATTGGGCTATTCGTGCGTGAGAAGGCAATCGAAAGTTCGATTTTCTCATTTTTTTTAGGACAAAGGTCGATCATATATATATTGTTCAGCGGTGTTCTTTTGATCGTAAGACGTCTGCCTATTGATAAAAATTTATATTTCAACTATCACTTGCGTTATTTTTCCGTTAAATGCTACGGGAGTCGGTCTATTCGCTCGAGAGAAGACACTGGGAATCTTGATTTTCTCATTTTTTTTAGGAAAAGAATTGGTCATATCTATTATTTAGCGGTGTTCTTTTGATCATAAGACGTCTGACTATTGATATAAATTTATATTTAAACTATCACTTGCTTTATTTTCCCGTTAAATGCTACGGGAGTCGGGCTATTCGCTCGAGAGAAGACACTCGGAATCTCGATTTTCTCATTTTTTGGGGACAAGGGTCGGTCATATCTACCGCTCA
>PNEQ01069849.1:0-11367 GCA_003012365.1 Medauroidea extradentata | reverse complement strand
TACCAACTGTTGGCTAACTACTGGCAAGCTGCTTGTAACCCAGCATCAGGCCGCTTATGGCCCACTGATGTTCTGCTCATCTACCAGCTGTTGGCTAACTGGTGGCAAGCTGCTTGTAACCCAGTATCAGGCTGTTTATGACCAACAGATGTGCTGCTCAACTACCAACTGTTGGCTACCTACTGGCAAGCTTCTTGTAACCCAGCATCAGGCCGCTTATGGCCCACTGATGTGCTGCTCGTCTACCAACTGTTGGCTAACTGGTGGCAAGCTGCTTGTAACCCAGTATCAGGCCGTTTATGACCAACAGATGTGCTGCTCATCTACCAACTGTTGGCTAACTACTGGCAAGCTGCTTGTAAGTCAGTATCAGGCCGCTTATGGCCCACTGATGTGCTGCTCGTCTACCAACTGTTGGCAAGCATTCAATAAATTGTAACCCTTAAACTGATAGAAGATCCACACGGAAATAAGCATGAAATTGTAGAATATGTTGCTAAATACTTAACTTGTTAAGGCACCTAATTTATTGAAGAATCTTTATGTTTCAGTAATATTTCCCTTGAAATTTTTACTCTAATTCATTACACTAATCTCTTAAATTGTTAAACTGGAATTTTCAGCTCCAATCAAAAGAGCTCTCTAAAAATCAGCAAATTAAAGTCAAATCAGCAGTATCATATAACTCATTTACCTAAAGGATTCACGATTTTCTGCCTACTTCATATGAAGTGGGCAATACCCAAATACTTAAGGCAATAATATTTTATAAAAGTACCACAAATGCACCATATGCCTTCAGCGGTAATTGCGATGCTATAATACTTGTAGTTAGGATGGCACAAATTGGCCCCATAATATGCAGCTTACATGATCCCAGCAGTTGACAAACAGTTGGGATGCCACGAATGGCCCACAAGATTGCCACTTATGTAACCCCAGCAGTCTCTGACTGTTGGCAAGCCACAAATGGCCCATAAGTGTGCCGCTTACATGTTTCCAGCAGTTAGTAACAGTTAAGATGCCATGAATGACCCACAAGCATGCCGCTTATGTAACCCCAGTAGTCTCTGACTGTTGGCAAGCCACAAATGGCCCATAAGTGTGCTGCTTACATGTTCCCAGCAGTTGGGTTGCCATGACTGGCCCACAAGCTTGTCGCTTGTATAACCCCAGCAGTTGGCTGGCCACAGATGGCCCACAGGCTAGCCAATAATCTTTGTGCCACATTTGGCATTCCGCATGTGGCCCACAAGCTAGCCGCTTGAGGAATTCCTTGGCCGCTCATCAACCAACTGTTGGCCAACTATGGCATGCTACGTAGGATGCCATCATGGCATGACCATCACCCAAATTGACTAAATGTGGAAGGAGAGATCAGGTATGTATTTCATGTTCTTACACAATGTACTATTTCATTGGAGAAGCCTAAATGTATTCATTTTCATCTTTATTTAGCCAATCATGTAACCAACTTTGTACAAACCCATGAAGACAATAAAGGACAGCCAATGCTGGGTTAGGTGAGATGTGCAATTGAGCAAATATTTATTTGGGGGCGCTCTCATTTAAAATTATAAGCCATATAGGAGTCGTTTCCCCACCCAAAAAAAAGTGAGATGTTAGATCAGAACATATGTACAGGCTGTCATGCCCAGATCAGAAATGGGCAGATAGCCTGTACATGTGTTCTGATCTGACATCTCACTCTTTTTTGGGTGTGGTAACGACCCCTACTTAGAGAACTTTCAGATAATCTACATCTGAATTACTGGAGCCAGGAATGCAACTGGCTCTCCCGAATCCAATTTCAAGTATGTTGTAGAGAGTGTGTAATAAAATGTGGTGCTTAGAATTGGACAATTCCGGACAACTTTGTAAGTATCAAAAAACACGAAGGATAAGTGGACAGGATATATAATTAGTAGTACATGGGCCAACAAGCGAGCTTTACAAGCCAACCCACCACTCATTAATTTACAGGTGCACCTAGGCTTTGAAAAAAGAATGATGTGGGTCGATAGAATACAGACTTCTTGCTGGAACATTCATTCACTCAATTTATAAACTGTTTTCATATTTTTTTAAAATTTGCCTCGTGTGTGTCCGTGTCCTTTAATTACAACAACAGTTTATAATTACGGTCCATTGTTTATTTATTATTATTATTTTCTCTCAATTTCCTACATCAGTTTTCATCATGCATCAACGAAGACCTAGTCTTCGGCCTTAAAACACAGCTGAGTGTGTGACAAACATTCTGTGGACTTTTAGTGGTTCGACACATCCTTAACACATTGACTCTGAATATGATAACGTTCGTTTTACAAATACGTTACAACAGACCTGCCCAGTGGGGTTTGGGGGGAGGTGGGAATAGTTGCCCTTTGCCTCAATTTATTGTGAGGGGCCCTGCTGTGGTCAACTAATTGGGACAGTCAGTTAGAGGGAAGGGGCTAAAAATCTGAGGTTTGCCCTGAACTCCGAAGAACCTGTGGGCCACGCTGCTGCTGTGTCACATATCAACATCATTGTAAATATGCAGAACTGATCATGGAACAGTTTTCGAAGAAATTTTATTTAAATTGATAACCAGTCCAAATTGTATATTTGTTTGTTTTAGGTTTAAGAATGAAAAATAAAAAAAAACATTTTCAACACTTCCATACGACGGTCTTACGGTATATTTTCCCTTTTAAGATTTAAAAATTAACATTGGCAAAAAATAGTGCCAGTAGAAGGTTGTGGCCATATGTTCGTAATTTTACTAATAATGATTTAATTATATGGGAGCTGTGTTTCACGGGTGCGTAGTTCTTGTCAATACAGGACATTGTTTGATCTAGTGCTAATCCTACACCACACCACATCTTTGTACACATGTTTTTACGTGCGTGTTAGAGACTCACACGTGACGGAGATGTAAGGGCGGCGTTGAAGCAAGTATGAAATGTCGCATCGCCTCAGTGAGTCTAGTGCTCAATTCGCATGCAAGGTTTCCGCCGAACCGTTTTTTCTATAGGACATTAAGGGCCTGGCCTTGCCACGCACTTAAAATGTCTTGCCGTGTGTTCGTCAATACAATTTTTTTTACGAAACTATTCCACATAAGCGCATTGTGGCAACGTACGAAAAGAAAATACACTTCAAACGATGACTGTATGGTCGTTTCAAAGCATCACTTCGATTATAAAAATAAATTTGGAGCCCCTCAAAATTGCTAAAAGCCGCTTTTTTAACATGTTATATCTGAAAAACTACTTACACGAATTGGATGAAACTACTCTAGAAACATGCAATGGACTTTCCTTAAAACTTTTCATCAATAAAAATATGGAGTAACCACTGAAGGTGTCAGTCAGGCGAATGATCTACGATACCACAGCAAGATGTTTCAGAGTGACCGTATAATTTTATTGTTGGAAAGTCTGTATAAAAATTCATTTGACATCGTAAACTGAGTTTCACATACATCCGGTTAGTACATTTTGAAGTGTGACAGTCTGAAAAAGCTGTTTTAAGCCATGTTGGAGCGCTTAGAAACAGAATTTTCAATTAGCATAGTGTCTTAACAATGAGGTTCCGACCTTGTCTGAAATGTGTTATCTTTTCGTACATTAGCACAATGTGCACACGTGGAATATTTCCGTAGAAAAAACCTTTTTACAAACACACAATTACACATTTGAAGTGCTAGGTAGGGGGCGTCCTTAAGGCGGCCGCATACCTCATACTTCAAATGCGTTGCAGCGTGTTCGTAAACAAGTTATTTTTTCAACGAAAGTATTCCACGTGTGCCCATTGTGCCAACGTACGACAAGAAAACAAACTTCAGACAAGGTTGGAACCTCATTGTTAAGACGCCACGCTAATTAAAAATGTGTTTCTAAGCCCTCCATCATTGCTAAAAACTACCTTTTCAGACTTCCGTACTTCAAAATGTACTAACTGGATGTATGTGAAACTCAGATTGCGACCTGCACTGAACTTAATTACAGACTTTCCACCAATAAAATTATATGGACACCACTTAGTGTCCCACAGTAGAAACCGTTCGGCGGGAACCTTGCACGCTAGTTCAGCGCTTGGCTTGTTGAGGCGACGCGGCATTTGATGCGCGCTCCGTCGCTTTTGAGCCTCTCACGCGCGGGTAGGCGGCGCCCTTAATGCAATTGCTTAATAAAACGTGCCACATGCATATCAGACTGAAAATTAAATGTCTTTAACTCTTTTAAAATAGACTTAACACAGTTTCAAAACACATAATGGCAATAACAGGAGATTATGTTGTCTAAGGTCTCGACTATTAGTCTATTTGAAGCAGTCAGAAGGTGCGAGAATTCAGTTCCTGATAGTGGATATTACATCTTTGACTAAAACATTTAAATCGTATTCTTGACCATATGACGGAGAGAATATGTTGTATTCACAAAGCCCCTACTCGGAACAGTTATCATACGTGTGTGGGCGTACAACTCAAACCTCCACATCAGTGGACGTAATTGAAAACTACTTCATTACATAAACCATCTTGTAAAATGCATAACAGAAATTGTATCAATAGGCGAAATAAATTTTATAGAAGATATAATCACTGTAGACAGACAAACTTATCCTCACGAACGAGTGAACTTGTTTGACAATTCTGAAGATAATATAATGTGTACACACTTTTGTCTGCAGTAAACATATTGAAATAAGCCTATCCAAGCTGTTAATGAGCCCGGTATAAGGACCTACTTTGTTTGGCCACGGTAAAAACTGTAGTCACGACTTCTTACAAAGATGTCACAAAGTGCATTCGTACGTGATACAGAATATATTCTGTTTCGTGTAACTTCAGTAAATGTAATCCAATCTGAGGTAGCAAAACTGTCTCATTATGCAGTATCTGTTACACCGCAAAAGCTAACTTACTGTACATACGGTGGAATGGACATTTCAGGGTAATTTTTGATCCAAAAACTAGCGTTACTTACATCAAACACTTACAATGTCACAATTTACTGAAGTTACTCGAGACGGGAGGGCGGAATGTAAATGTTTCAAAAGTTCACGGGCACGGTAAACAAAACTAGATCAAGAACAAAGAGTATATCAATCACCCCTCTACTGACCTAATGCTTTCAATTCAGATGTATGACGATACGTTTGCAGGGAAAAACGTATGACCTTCATCCGGCCCCATACGTGGGAAACATGGAGACGTCTCCTTTATTAGGCATGTATTTCTGTACATGTACGCAAGTAGAGACCCATCGTAGTGAATAAAGAACCTGGTTGAAATAAAGAATGGAAAAGGCTCAAGTGACCGAACACGATCAGACGCGCCATTACTGCGATATAAGCACTCGAAGTCTGAGCATTATGACAGTGCCAACCGGTAGGCAACCCAATAAGCAAGTACGTGGTGACGTGCTTCGGAAATTCCACTACCTACTAGCAATGTGCAAACCCTGCTTACGCATTATCATGCGTCTGAGTTGAATCTGGAAAGTCAATGTTTCATTCGTAGTAGATGATTTATCGTCACTTCATTTGTTCATCAACGTAACATTTACGGTCGTTACACGCCCTTACTACAGTATGATGGTTGCTATAATTATTGTTCTTGATTTAAGTCTGAGTACCGTCACCTAATTATGTCTGGAACTACGGAAATCTTTACTTATTAACAAAAATGTTTGGTAGGAAGACGTTGGTGCGCACGAGTGAAGCGAAGTCCGCGAGCCCCGCTTTTTTATTATCTGCTGGAGGCAGTCAAATGGCAAGCTGTATGGGCAAGACGGTAGCGCGCGACAGGAATCATGTCGCCTTTATATGTGTGGAGCACTTAATTAGAGTACAGCGTTTTCGTTGCATTTTTTCCTATGAAAACGTAAACGGCGGCCCTGACGTTTTATTTGTGAAAATTATTACGTAACGTGAAACCTATGCTATTGTTTCTATTTTCCAAATAAGCCTGCTATTTTGCTAGAGCAATATGAAAGAACCCGTTATTTTAGTAGAAAAAACGCCTTTGGGTATTTTTTAAAAAGAAACAAGCAAAGTTTGAAAGTTGTCATATTTTGTTACAGTTGTTAGGAATACGTTTAGATGTTTCGTATATTGCAGACCACGCATGACACAGTAAATAACGGTTCGTATGCTAAGCGAGGATTTCTCTCTAAGTCACCGTGTCTTATTAATGTGTGTATAAAATATACAATTTTCATTTCTTACTTTCGCAAAGACTAGTTTAAAGAGCAAACAAATCTTAGATAAAAATAACCTGTGTGATTGAGACATAAATTGTAAACATAAACAGACATGTTCAGATGAAGGGGGCATCTAACAAACATAGGCCTAGATATTTTTTTTAAATAAAATATTTTAATATAAAATTAGATAAGCGAGTTCCAATATCAGAAGACCAACAAATTATGCATTACTTTGTCATTCATAGCCGATATTCTCCCGATAGCTATTATAATATAAGCAATGTTTCAACTATAATCGACAGTTGATTATTAGAGTAATGATAAACAGCCAATAAACGATTTAATGTTCCAACATAACAAATTAATTGGTGGCTGAAACACAACTTTACTCATTAACTGTACGTGTACTGGGGCAAAATTTTTCTGATACCGAAATGTAATTTGTAAGTTATCGTGTCGGAGATTAAAATAACTACCACAGTTTATGGAACGGCCTGTAGCAAAATTCAGAGCGTCCACATCCCATTTTAAGGTATTAACGGCCGGCTCTTGGTTAGAAACTATTTTTTCCTGAAATAAGTTTTGCTGTAATTAATTTAGGAAAATGTTTAGTTGATAGCAGCAGCTGTCTTAACTAGCTATTTGCAACTGTTATAGTCTTTTGCTGGTTGCATTGACATGTAACGTAAGCCTTAGTATGAAGCACGGCCGTAGAAGAACAGGTCTGGACACTCGCCTATCTACCAATGTATTTTGCTTGACCCCCTTGTTGTTTGGCTGTAGTTCGTCAAGTTTCCGAGAATATTGTGTTTAATTGGCGCTGTAATCCGGGCAGTCGAACTCAAACTCCACCCACTTTTTTCCATTGCTAAATTTATAACGTAAATAAAGATTGCTGGAGCCTTTTCTTAAAGTTGTGAACGAAGAAAGTATTTCATAAATTGATAAAAAATACGTTTTGATACATTGTTTATCTTAGCGGAAAGAAAGTGGGCGGAGTTAAGTCCGACCGCCCTAAGATCAGCGCCAATAAAACACAATATTCTCGGTAACTTGGTGAACTGCATCCAAAGAACAAGGCGGTCAAGTTTCCAGGCGAGTGTCCAGACTTGTTCTTCTACGGCCATGAACCAAACATAGTCTCGAGAGTTTGGTGCTGTTTATTCATGTTTTCTCGGCTTATAAATGCAGTCATGTTGTTTGAAACTCATGGCGTACCTTCCAAAATATATTTTAAGTCGTGTGGTGTCACCAAGGTCTCGGTTCAATACCTTATAGTAAGCATGTAGCTAATATTTACCTTTTTACTAAAAACAGCTGTGTTAAGGATAACAGTAACGCGGCAAACATTGTTTACATCTGTCGTTATGAAATTTCTGCGCAATTATACTATGCGATAATATGGTAGTTTATATGTTCATAAGGTACCAAAATAACCCAACATAGTTGTGATTACTAGAGACATGCAAAATTCGCGTTATTTTCTGGCAGCTGACTCGACTCCAAGTGGCTATAGGCTTGTTCGACGTCTCCCGCTGGTCGATATTGTCGTGACTTGCCGTGGAGAATGCTCACACGGTAAAGACGTAACACACGTAAATGACAACATATGAAAGTTCGTGGCCAATTGAATCGCAGATTATACTGTTATGTATAGGAAAGTGAAGTTTAGCCTGCTACCAAATGATAACGCGAATTTTGCATGGCTCTAGTGATTACTAAGCAATTATTATCTCGGCTCTCAATGTTATTAAAAATTTCCAGCGCATATTTCACTAAAGTCACGTGACACATGTTGAACACACAATTTCGTACGCAGCTGTATAGAGAATATTCCCTCTACCCTATATTTATTCTAAGACTGTTACGCTGCTCTTTTGTTGCATGATTAAATCGAACGCTCATATATTGCAGCCGAGGATAGGGAATTGTGTACTTTGACTGGGGTGGGGTAATATTAAAAAAAACATTGGTATGGGATATCGCATGTTTCGGGCCGCAATATGGCGCCGTTCAATTGGGTAACACGCAGAGATTAGCCTTCAGCATTGGTCTAACACACCTTGGTCTAGCCACTTCCCTTCTTTCGCCCTTGGGTCCTTACGTCACTGGACTCTGCTGCTCTTCCGTGCTTTCTGTCCGTGTATGAACGGAATGTGCGGGCGCGTACCAGAGGTGCCGAGACTCGCAGTGACAGGATGACAGGGGGAAGAAGTAGCCCCGGAGATGTGGCCGTTTAAGGTCTCTCAGGAGATTGACGGCGTGACCTTTGTTTGGCGAGGTTTGCTGAACGTCGAAGAGGGGGGGGGGGGAGGCTTCTGGAGCTTCCTCCGGCCGGCCAATAAAAGTCAATCAATGAGATGGTTGAAGTGGCCGCCACTAACGAGTGGCCTGGGTGTCGGGGCCGATCACCACTCACCTCTCTTCGCAGTCCCCCTTCCCCTCCAAAAAAAAAATCATTTCGTCTGTCCACAGCACGGCCGTAGAAGAACAGGTCTGGACACTCGCCTGGAATCTTGACCCCCTTGTTGTTTAGCTGCAGTTCACTGAGTTACCAATAATGCTACACATTTTTGGCGCTGCAATCCGGGCGGTCGGACTCATACTCCGCTTACTCTCCTTCCACTAAGATAAACAATGTATCAAAACGTATTTTTTTAATCAATTTATGAAATACTTCCTTTGCTCAAAATTTTAAAGCATGTCTCCAGCAATCTTTATTTTCTTTACAATGTTAACAAATGGAAAAAAGTGGGCGGAGTTTGAGCTCGACCGCCCTGTCTGCAGAGCCAAAGATGCAGAACATTCTCGGTAACTTCTCGAATTGCAGCCAAACAACAAGGGGGTCAAGCAAAATACATTGGTAGATAGGCGAGTGTCCAGACCTGTACTTCTACGACCGTGGTCGACAGTAACCCTGCAAGGACAATATTATAATTTGTTTACGTAAATAAAGAGCATCCATGGAAACTGTCTACCATAGTGGTTGCTATTTAGTAACATATCAGCTGTGTTTTTTTCAGACTTTCATACGTATTATTATTTAAATTGTAAGTTTATGTAATTATTCTTATTTGTGTTAAATGTCGTTTCCCAGTATTGCCTTAGATATTTAAGCAATTATTTAATATAGGCCTACCGTGGGGTGACTTTAGGACAGTCCAAAAAATATATTTCTAAAAGAATTTTTTTTATGTTGAACTACAAATGAAAATGTTTGAACGGAATTTAATTAATATCTACGCATACTTGATACACATAGAAAATAAAAATTGTATAAAAATGTTCTATAGACACAATACGTGTCCAAAGTCACCACTCGCTTACATCACTGTACAAGTTTTTATGCGTCGTTCGGAATAAAGTGAGCACTAAAAATTTAACCTTTGAAAAATATCCTTAGCCGATATTGTACATAATTCAATATTAACTACAGTTCTTTTTCTGCTTGTGATGTTGGTAGCGAAGTTACACAATGTAGTTCCACGTATTTTCGTATTTAAATACAACAATACGCCTACTGAAACAAAATCAACCTAAATAGACATATTTGAATATCGTAAATTTTTTTTTTATCAAACAATATGGGGTTATACCGACTGCACAATTCATCTTTCACGCGCAAATATCAAGTTACATGTCCAGAGAGGTTAGACATTTCCCGTCGTTAGCCGTTTAGCGCGGAAAGATACGAATTGGCTGAAAATAGAACTTTAGCGAGGATTTGTTGAGTGCTGACTGTTTCCCGAACCGCCTTTAACATGAAATACACATAGAAAATAAACGTGAACAATTGATCGAACTGAACATAGTTTACTTGCACCGTAAATACTTCTTAGTGGGCTGTTATAACACTTCCCCAGTTACAGTCACATGAGAGATGCGCCTTTCTTGACGTTATAGTACGTCACAAGTATTATTACATATTTGAGTGCTTACCCCACATTTGGTAACGGGTAAGAAGGGTATAAGTCCCAATTTACTTCCAAACGACTTGCAATTTACTAAGCACTTACAGCAGATATTATTCAGGGATTCATGATATGGAGGTTTAAGCATAGCGTAGCTGCAGGGTGGGCTAGGTAGGTCACGCATGCGCTCTCCCCCTCCCCCTAATACAGTCATTTAACATGATAATTTCACGTTAACTTTAAAGTATCGCTCTGATTTAAATATGAGCCAACAATTCTTTAAATAACGACGGACGAATTGTAGACAGAAATAATGACATTAAGTAACTGTACTTTTCGTCCTTCTTTCATATTTAGATATGTGAATAAAAAACAACATTGCGGAGCTAATAAATTTCAGTAAATATTAGGAATGCAATTCCTATCTGGTTAACATACAGTGTATTCAAAATAATGAACACATTTCTTGGCAATTTAATGTCTTCTATATATATAAAAATGAAAGGTGACTGATTGACTGACTTACTGACTGACTGACTGACATATCAAACTGCAGCCCAAACCACTGGACGTAGAATCGTGAAATTTTTGTGGGGGTTCCTTTCAGGTCGTAGGCGAGCACTAAGAAGGGATTTTTCGAAATTCGACCTCTAAGGGGGTGAAAAGGGGTGAAATGTGTTTCCGAAGAAACGTCAATAGAGCTCGAATCCGACGGCCTATCATCGTGATTTTTACTTTAATAGGGCACTCGTAAAAATGCATATTAGCCAATTTAAGGATTTTTCGAAGTTCAAATTTTAAGGGGCTGAAAATACGTTAAATGTGTTTCCAATCAACTATTGATATCTATCGAACCCTTCGGGATAGAGAGTTGATATTCACTTCAAAATATTGCTTACGTAAATACCCAAAAAGAAGTTTTAGGTTTTTTTGAGATTCGACCCCCAGACAGTAAAAAGGGGCAAAATGTATTTTTAATGAATCGTCTTTATCTTTGAAACACTATTGGCTATCGTCGTGATTTTAACTTTAATTGGTTACTTTTACAAATGTCTGCGGCAGGACTCAAAATCGTTTCGAAATTCTTTATTTAAAGGGGTGAAAATACGTGAAATGTGTTTTCGATTATCCTTCCATATCTATCGAATCAATCGAGATATCGAAGTACTCTTTGCTTTAAATTGGTGCTTTTGTAAGTATCCCAAGTACCATTTAAAATATATTTTCCGAATTCGGCCCTAAACTGGTTAAAAATG
>PNEQ01069848.1:0-94850 GCA_003012365.1 Medauroidea extradentata | reverse complement strand
CCGACAAATGACAACCACAACCCTCTGATTGGCTGAAATTTCCAACTTGTAGCACTCCTTCCACAGAAAATAGCACCGGGCCAAAAATGAAATCCTCCACGAAAACGGCCAGCGTTCTGCCATACCTTCCACAGAACCTTCCACAGCACCTGCCACAGCAGCTTCCATGGAAGAAACTTCCATCGTGGCACACGGGCTTTAGAACGCCACTAGAAACATTTTTCATCAATAAACTATATGTCTAAAATCAGGAGTTTGGCCGGTACATGATGAGTAGTGATTCTTGGTATTTATTAGCTTTACTTCCTTTGAAATTTTCTGTTTTTCGTAAGATTGGACTAGTTTAATATAGGTTGGTTTAGGATTGATTAGGTTAGGTTACCTGAATTTTTCCAGTTTTCTTTAAGTTATGTAAGGTTAGGTTACCCAACAAAAAATAGAAAACCTTAGGTAACCCAACGTAATGAAAAACTGCGGTGAGATGAGAGGGTCTTGCAGCCCCGTAACATTGAGGTTTTAAAAGGACAATAAGTGTGAAATGGGGAGAAGGGACACAACAACATCCATGCCTGAGCCAGGATTCAAACCCAGAACCTCCACACCACTGACTGGCGTCTAACCGACTACACTACGGAGGCCGGCAAAAGAAAAACGGAATATTTGAAAGTAAGTTAAGCTCAATTTTCTTTTCGTATGACCATTACTTACTTACCATTACACGGTTCATTTCCCCTCCTATACATAAATATTCCCATTCTCAACCGATTTCATTATACTTCAATATTACTATAACTCTGTTGTATAAAATTCATTTTAACATAACTTTGTATTCCATTACATAATTTCCTTCTTTCTTTTCTCAGAATCTGTTCTGCTACCTTACCCAACATGACTTGTCTCAAGTGTCGTCTTTGCTCGTAACACAGATGACAAGACATAAAGCGTATGATCGAATAGTAATAAACACCCAAATTATGCATCTATATAAGTTTGTGTGACCAAGTTATGTACAGTATTGACAAATCCACACACCCATTGCCCGAGGGTAATTTATGTTGGAGTTTATGGAATGAATGAAAAATGAAAATTATATTAAAAAAATCCAACACACTGCCCTGCAAAACCCAAGATAAATCCTCTGCTTCCTCTAAATACTAACTCCTCCATACTCATCCTCTGGCTCTGACCACTAAGGCAGTTTCTAATCTAATGCAATTCACTATCCACTTTATCTAGCAGTCCATCCAACAAATCAAAATTCTGTAGAGACCACTATCAGACCTGGGCTACATCAGCAACACTACACAAACCGCACGGATACTCTGAAGTTGAACTTGTGTTAATAGATAGTAGCCACTAAGGGCAGTTTCACCAACGAAGTTTAACTTTGCCACAAAGCGAGATTAACAAAACTCGAAGAGCTAAACCAGAGTTTAAGTTACAGGTGTGTTCCACCAACAACACAGCAAGTTTATGTTACTAGAGTTTAGTTAAACTTGGCTGCACGATGGGTAGTGTGAGCTGAGTTGCCTTAATTGTGTCAGAAATACCCGAACACTAGTCGGAAATTGCCGAATGTGAGTTTGTGAATTATTTCATTTGGAAACTTTGTTACAGCGTTCTTGAGGGGAAGGAGGGAGTGTTTGCATAATACTATCTAGGTGGGGGATACAGCTACGGGGCTAGGTACCCCTAGGTAAATTGGAGCACAGCCAGAAAGAAAGACCAGGGGAAGACGATCCAGCAAATATAATTTTGGCTACATAATTGCATTGCTGTAAAGGCAAATGTTTATCTACACACAATTGTTTATTTTCTCGTCTGTATATTTTTTGTTAACCTGAAAATACCAGACGCAAAACAGAACCTCGTACACTGTAATAAAAATGTTTTGTACTTTCACAAAGAAAATCTTTGGAGACCCAGTTGCCAAAGAACTTTCTTGTAAAACTACGATGGTTGTCGTAATAAAATACAAAGTATACGTTTGTAAAATTACAAGGAATAGCCTTGTAGTCGTACTTTAAACAAGGGAAAAAAAAATTAAATTCTCACAGCATTTCATAAATAACAGTAAACTTATTTATCAAATAACTTTTGAATAAAGGACGATTACATGAAATTATTTTGAAAATAAAAAAAGTTGGAGGTGGTAAGCGTCGAACCACTCTCCCCGCTTGTAGAACCTACGCGTCTTACCTCTAAACCACTGTGACTTCTGTACTGTCGGTGCATGTATCAATAAAAGTGAATGGACGGATCGTTTTGACAAGCGGAAATGTATTTAGAAGTATGCATCATCATACTCATCAAAATAATGATTTCTTTCTCGAATCCGATGAGGCAGATACACAGGAATAAAGTCTTCATCGTCTGTATTGTCTTCAAATGCCAAATTATACAGTGCTCGCAGCCATTTTATAATGAACTTAAGTGAGATTAGTGACGTTACCCGGCCAAAATCGAGCAGTTAATTTTAATCTAGCTTAAGACGAGAAAATCGAGTTTAACTGCATGGTGAAACCCAAAACATGTATAATCAAGATTAAATGCCGATTAATCTAGATTAAATCACTTAAACTTGATTGGTGAAACCAGCCCTAAATGTACACACAGCATACGCATAGGAAAATAACACACAATCGGAGCACAAGAAGTTAACTAATTACGTTAAATTCTCGTGTGCGCTGTGTTCTGTGCACAGCCAATTAAGAAGCAGTACAAATACTACGCTATACTCCGTTCACTCTAAGTAGAGTTTTAGAATAAACAAAGCAAATTATAAACAAACATGTTTATTGGCTGCCAACCGCCGTGCACTGTGATCTTGCATACGAAATAAATCTTTGTTCTCTGCCGTGTATATATTAATTTACCACTCCATCACTTAATAAGAGAGTTTTATTAACAAATACCTAAAATATACAGACCTTGCAGACACAATCTACGGCGATATATGTTTATTACTATAATTATGGTTAGAGGACGACACGACCGTACAGTTGGTTCACGAGTTATTTGACGACTGACATACAGTTTAACGTACGAGTTTCTTGGTACACTTGCCAGTATTTAGAGATGTATGATACGCTGAAAATACCAAAAGTTTAGTTCAGTAATAATTACCACAGTAAAAATAAGTCACAAAATATCACAATCAGATACGTTTTACTTTTTTAAAAGCATATTTGGACATTAATGCGTCAATGTTGTGGCTACTTCAAATGGTTTTACTGTGCATCCCTTTCCCGTTCCAGTTCGTCCGAACCAAAATTCCTTGTTCTATTTCGTTCCGTCCTCGCGTCCATTTATGTTTACATCGCTTGCGGATTAGGTTATGTGACGCTGGACGTGAAAAGTGAAAATGTCTTGCATGGTTTTCGAAACGTGGATATATGTCTCCATTACTAAACAAACAGCGATGAAGTTAATACGGCAAGAATAAAAATCTCGCATAACATTCTTTACAATAAAAAAATAACGAATATGTATCATGAATTATTGACACGATTGTTTGGTGATTTAGAAAATGTATTTTTTCCACAATGAAGTACAAAATAATCCAGGAGGACTTTACAGTAAGTTTAATCACATTTTGTTAACTTCTTTCTACTTGCAGTACCAAATTTTCGTTACGTTAGTACCAGAATATTTCGATACGATCGTTAGCCATGGCTTAAGTACAATTAATTTTTTAAATATACTGTAATTCCACATGTCAATATTTTTATGAAGTTTTCATGTAATTTTTGTTTCCGTATGTCAATAACACGTACAAAATTTTCACGCAATATTGTTTTCATACACAGGGCATTGTTGTTTCCTATGATACCGACTGAACACAGTTTTATCGGTTGGAAATAGTACGATGGCGCGCTGCACAAATTGAGCCAATTAGAATCTAGCGAAGCGTAATGATATTACGTTATTTGTTTACTTCATAACTCAGAGTGAACAGAGAATAGAATACTTAAATGTTTACGAAGTTATGTAGAAGTAATTATTTAAATTGCTTATGCACAAAAAGCAACAACCAATATTCTGATTTTATTTAATTACAAAAGTGGAGAAGAACAAATCAATTCAACACAATAAATAGTCTCTCAAATAATTTCAGAAGCTTCTACGCCTATATTGTGCATGAATGTAGCATGGTATTCTATGCTGTTTGTGCGGGGCTGTGCTATTTGCGTGTTGTGACACTGTTATTACGAATGTATCCTAGGCCTCAAAAACTTCCTCAAAGTCTATGAAGCAGGCATCTATCTGCTCTCCCCCATCAACTGCTTGAACTACAACCTCCAATTAACCTGCCAACCGAGCCTAACATGAGCAGGTATAATTTTCTAAAATATAAGTTTGTAAAATGATTTCCAAGAAACAACTTGTGAACCATTACATTTCAGGGGAGTGAATTGCTGGAAATACCATTACACTTTCATGACTCGTATTTCAAGGTTAATAACTACTTTAAGCAAATACAAACTTACTAAATACAGGCGCCTTCAAAACACTTCATCTACACAATATGTAACAGCATTAAGATGAATACGAAACGGAATTACACAATCATGAGCAACTTCTTAACAAACATTAGTACGCAAGCATAATTTACTACTCAAAAGAAAAAGGTTAACTTAGCTAAAAAATAATGTTTTGTAAAATAAAGAAACTTGTAACGTAGACTTTAATAACTTACAAATTTAAGTCGCCTACCTGTTAACAAAATAAGACCAACTCTACACTTACAGTACAAATTACAAAACAGATTGCACTTAATAACAATAAAAGAATCGAAATGTAATTTCTTAGTACCTCTTAAATGCAAACAAGAATTAATTTCTGAGAATTCACACTTCCCAAATACGCTAAACACAAGGTAAATAATTCTATAAATGGCGTCGTACTTCAAGAATGACAGAACTCACTCCTTTATATTATGTTAGCCATCGGCAGATATGCATTTCAATTATTAATCATTATTTAATATAGAAGGACCTATACAAACGAATATAAAAATTGATAAAGGTGTAAAATTAAAAAAAAAAGAAAAAAGAAATTAAACTCCACAAAAAGGAAACAAGTTAATTTTTGTAATTAGTATAGTTCATGGCATCATAAGATCTTTTTGTGTACGTATTTTTTGTACTAAGATATACTAAAGGTTGCCATTGTTAAACCCTTGTACAAAAAGAATGATAGAGGGAGGAAAGAAAATTACAGACCCATCTCTCTTCTTTCAGCTATTAGTAAAAGTTTTGAGAAAGTCATTTATGGGAGACTAATTAAACATTTTGAGCTAAATAATAGGCCTATAATTCACCTTTACAATTTGGGTTTAGAAAAGAATCATCTACTGTAAATGCAGCATACCACCTTACAACAAAAATATTAAATAGGTATATTAAATAAGAAAGAATATGCCCTAGGAATCTTTTGTGACTAGTCTAAGGGTGCGTTTACACCTGAGCATTTTGCCCACACGAGTCGAATGAGAGTGCGGAGAACAGGAATTTGTGCGCTAGTGTGGACGTGTTCCATCGCACAGAACGAGCATGCGACCTTGCTCGCGAACAACCCGAACGCTATCCCTCGATAGTCGGTAATATGTACTTTCTCAAAGGGCTGTGCGTGCTCAGTGTGGACGGAGTGAGAGACTGCTTGAGCTGTTCAGACTGTGCGCTGCGTCTAGATACTTCATTATTGGCAGACCGGGCTACTCAACAATGGAGTAAAGTAAAAAAAAAATGTCTCGCACTTATTCAGGAATGTGAGAAGTACTCAACATTGTGGAATCCGAGATATGCAATATATTATTATAGGAATAAAAAACATGATGCGTAGGTAGATATTGTAAAAGTTATCGGTTGTCCTGTAGAAGAGGCAGAGAAGGACATGGAAAGTTTATTGGGAAGTACAGAAGAGAAAGGTCTAAAGCAAAATCCAACGTGAACACTGGAAAAGGCATGTACTGTAGACATTTACACAGACCAGTCACAACAGAAAAAAAAAAATTGATTTAGCTTATATGACAACAATGCAAGTTACTTTCAGTTTTTTTCATCAGTTTGACAACGAAAACTTAACAATTGAGGTTAAGCGAAGAAGGAATAGGCAACGGCATTCATTAAGTCTATTCAACTTTATACTGTGTTTTCTCTATCTAAAGATGATTTACAATAGTATTTCATAATATTAAAAAAAACAGTATAATTAAAGAATTAAAACATTAGAAAGTAAACTTAAAATAGTGGATTGCCGTAAATACGGGAAATTGTAATTTTGATAGTATTTATTGTAAGATTAAAAACTAAACATTTATGCACGAAAGTTGAATTTTATCAAATAATTTTCTTAGTCGCTACGGTCATAGCAACCCATTCACCTTTTTTAGGCTTCAAAAGTATTGGCTTTCTAACGTTCCCTCCATTAGTTTCCCATAAGTTTTTCTGTGCTTAAAAATGCACCCTCTGAAATTCTGCCTTGGCATCCGACGCATTAACCAAAGCAAACAACACGATACTGTAATGCGACTTATAGTTTAAAAAGTCACTGCTTGTACAATAATTTTTAACGTCTGCTTTCAAAATATAACAGTGGTAACAATATATCCAAAAACTAATTACAATAATATATCATAATTAGGACAAATGTTCATACTGATACTCCAACAAAAATAGATATTATAAATAGTGAAATTTATAGCTATAGCAGTATTTTTAAAATGATACTGTACGAATTTGTATATTTTTCTCATCGATAACTGAACTAATTCATTATTCTTATTTATGTTAATGTAATTCTTCAGTCCTTCTATTATAGCCTCACACGTCTATGCAACAATTACGATTACACACACCGCTTGGATATTTTAAATAGGTACCTACTGGAGTCTCGTGAACAAATCTCCCGCGGCAAGAAATCGCAGTGTCACAGTAAGACGAACTTTTACAGGTACTGCTTTTATGAATACAATACTACTGCTCACAACATTTATTAAAAACTCAAAATTTCTGATTTCATTCAGGTTCAGTTTTTAAAATGCTTAACATCTATTAGCTCTAGAAACGGAATTTGACGACTGGAATATAAGCATCTAACCCACTGTTTTCGTTTTTTTTTCTTTCAACTTCTTAAATATTTCGAAAATGAGCACGTAACAAAGAAACGCCCCACGTATATTACAAACTGTTCGTCACAAATGCGGGAACATCACGAACAGCTATGCTCACAGCGAGCACTCATAGTCATTCGTGATATGAACTTTGTCCGCACGAGCATGTGCCGCACGCTCATTCAGCTCGTACGGGCAAAATGCTCTAGTGTGGACGCACCCTAAGGCATACGATTGTGTAAACCATGAAATTTTAACTAAAAAACTACAAATATATATGGTATAAATAATAAGTTAATTTTACTGATCAAATCCTACCTATCTGAACGTAAACAGAAAGTATTGATAAATGATCCTCTGACTGGTGTAGAAGTAGTGTCAAGTTCTGGTAACATCAGACATGGGGTACCACAGGGTTCTATATTGGGTCTATTGCTTTTCTTAAGGTACATAAATGACCTACCAGCATATCTGGGGAGAGATGCTACAATAGTTTTGTTCGCAGATGATACAAGTATTCTTATAAATGCAAAAACACAGACAGAACTTGAAACAAACTCAAATAATACATTCAGTAAATTAATAGATTGGTACAGATTAAATAAACTAGTTCTTAATTATGATAAAACTAATTTTATTAGCTTCATTAATAATAATAAAGAAACTCCAGATTTTCAAATCAGTTATTTAAACAATAATATTCAACAACTGTAAGGTTTTTAAGTTTAGAAATTGACCATAAAATGAATTGGAAAAATCACATACATGTTACTTGCAAAAAACTTGGTGCTGCCTGTTACTCATTCAAGTGCCTTTCTCAATTTGTTTCTAAAGATACATTGAAATCAGTTTACTATGCTTATTTTCATTCCATTTTGACATACGGTATATTATTTTGGGGGGACGCAACTGAATCAAAGAAAGTATTTATTCTCCAAAAGAAAGCGTTAAGAATTATATGCAACAAACGACCTAGAGACACTTGCAGAGGATTATTCAGGGATGAGGGAATTTACACTCTGACTAATCAATTTATTTATAATGCGTGGTTATTTATAACTGATAACCTGGAGCAGTTCCAAATGAATCATGAGGTGCACAGTTATAACACTAGATATAATGATAACATTTATTTACCTTCAATGTCACTAACCGTTTTTCAGAAAGGCCACTAGTTGACACTAGTAACAATTTACAATTCTTTACCCAAACAATATAAAGAATTATGTTGTTCAAACGAAAGAAAATTTAAGGCCAAAGTAAAGAAATTACTGAATGATAAATGTTTTTTATAACATTAATGAATATTTTAAAATAAGTAATTCTTTTAGCCTTGACTAAGGGAGCCATATAGTACCTATACAGTCAATAAGCTTGTTTAGTGTTATTACATATCAGATTTGAAGGCTTGCTATGGTGCTATGTCCTTACTCAGTGAATGTTAAGAAATGTTATAGTATCGTGTTTATTATTTTGTCTAGTATAATAAGCTAGTTATAAAATTGGTAAATATTTGTTGTATGTAGACCTTGACGTACTCTATACACCAATTGTATACTATACCGGTACATGTAAGGGGTCAACAGAAGGAATAAAATAAATTTAAAAAAAATAAATAGTTTATTGTCCTTAAATAATATAAAAATTGCAAGTCTTCCGACAGAGCACATACTTTACAGATGGTAAAATGCTGACAAACGAGCTAAGGGTGTACGAAAGTGTGTCGTGTAGAATAAACTTACATTCGATGACTACAAATCAATTTTACTTGAGCAGACACAAAAACATTCAGCCATATGCAACATCAGATCACACAAGCATGAAGTCTACACAGAACGTACCAACAAACTTGCTCTGTCATGGCCAAGAGAGGACAACAAGCGACAAATATGTATGTGGTGCACACACTCCCGCACAGCTACCCTCGTGAGGGATTTTTTCCATCTGAACTGACTGTGTATATAGACTGTGTTTATATTGTTCTGAGTTGTCTTGTATACATGATTTTGTTGTTGTTGTGTATAGTTTTCTTGGTTTTTGAGTTTCAGTGTTGAGTTCTAATTCATTTGTTTCTTTTAGTGTCTTCACTGTATATATTCTATATATAGTGGATTGTTTGTTTTGGCCGAATAACCCTGCCTGCACTGCTTTAGAATAGTAGTGTTGCTGATCCCAAGCCCGGGTAAAATGGGAGGATAGTTGGGAAAAAAATTTTATTTCTTAATTACAATAAATAATTAATTTAAAGAAATTGTCATGCAGCTAAATAAACAACAAAACATAATAGTGGCATATCATACCGGTCAAGACAAGTCTGTCTCGTTGCTGCCTGGAGGAATGCATTAAAAACAATTAATAGCGGTGAAAGGGGCAAGAGGTCATAAACTCAGCATACACATATAGGCCTAGCAGCACACACTAGTATTTAAAGTCAGAAACAAAAATGGCGGCTCAATTTAACACTCCTGGTGGTCATTCCTGAAATGAATAGAATTAATTAATCGAACGAGTAGAGCTTATAGACCAAGTAAATTAGTTGGTGACAATTTTAAAAATTGAATATGGTGGGCCTCATTGTTGAAAGTTGGCGGGTAAAGTATGCCAAGATGGTGGGATATAAAGGATTCCAAGACAGCGAATTTTTCCAATATTATTTTTGGAATTTTTAAAATTTTTTTGAATTTTTACAGAATTTTGTAATGTAACATAATCCAAGATGGTGGCGATGATGTAATCCAAGATGTCGGCGATAATGTAATCCGAAATGGGGGTGATGATATAATCTAAGATGGCAGTGATAATGTAATCCAAGATGGCGGCCGCGAATCCCCAAATACCCAGTCTGCAGCCTGTCCCAGTACATACCAATCTTATGTACTGCTTTAGAAACTTTTGACAAGTAGTTTGATTGGACCGTAACTTTTAAAAAGAAAATTTGTTGGCGAGAAATTTATTTCAAATTTTTTATTCTGTGAACCCCGCTGTGTTACTATTCACCCTGTTTTACAGTACCAAACAAATGGATGTCCCCACAGGTTTCTTGAATGGGACACTGGACAATGATGGGTACATATACCAACCAAAGGGAGTGAAAGGAGACCAGGAAGTTATGAAATTGCTGCATGCTTTGTATGGACTCAGAGAGTCTCCATGATGCTGGAACCAAAGGTTCAATCAATTTGCCACAGAGAGCAACTTGAGAAGATCAAACTTTGATGCCCGCCTGTATATTGGAGAAAATGTTTGCTTGGTTGTGTGGGTAGACGATATTTTGCTGTTAGGTGAAAAACTTAAAGAGGACAGAACTTTCCAGTCAGCTGAAAAAAGAGTTTGACGCTTAAGAAATTGGAGACGTGAAGTGTTTCCTAGGGACGGAAATAACAATGGAGGAAAACAGAATGGAAACGTACCAGAGAAAGTTGGTTGATAAGATATTGCAGAAGTTTAACCTAGGGACTGCAAGAGCTCCCCCACTCCGATGGAAGATACAATGGCGTGTGAAGGGAGTGATGATGTGGATTCCCATACCGAGAACTTGTTGGGAGCTTGACTTACCTGTCACAAATGTGCAGACCAGACATAATTTTCGCAACATCCTACTTGAGCCGTTTCCTCGACCGACCAACTCGTCACGTGGGGAAATGAATACTTCGGCATGGGGAACTTTGGACAAGAAATTGGTGTATGGAAAATGCCCAGAAGAGTCAGCCTCTGCTGAACTGAGTTTTACAACTTGCTGCTTCGTGGAGCCCCCAAGACACCAAGTTTCCACAATTGAATGATGCCATTCCACTGACACTCCTGCGGTCAACCTTGTCCCCTCCGTTGTCCGCATCTGCATCAGTGGAATGGCAACATTCCATTGTGAAAACTTGGTGTCTTGGGGGCTTCACGAAGCAGCAAGTTGTAAAACTCAGTTCAGCAGAGGCTGAGTACACAGCATGCAGTATGACAGGATCAGAGCTTCTCTACCTGAAAGGACTACACTCAGAGTTTGTAAGAGAAGATAAAGTGGAGTGTTGCCTGTTTGTGGATAACCAAGGAGCTATCCACATGATGAAGAATTATGAAAATACCTACTAAATGGTCGAAACACATAGACATGAAGTTTAATTTTTTGAAGGACATTGCGGGAAAAAAAAATTTGTGAAAGTAGAACATGTAGAGCGCAACAAAAATATTGCAGACATCTTCACCAAACATCTGGCCTCTACTAAGTTTTGTTTTTCCAGTAAGAGACTATGTTTGGAGTAATTTTTTGTAGTTAATCAGTTATTCATTCAATTTCAAGTGTTCTGTAATGTATAGTTTATGAGTACAGATTTGTGTACCTGCAAACTTGTGTAACCATCTGTAATTTTTTGTGTTTTGCAGACTTGGAATTAAGGGAGGGTGTTATTGGTAACATTTGTATTTGTAAACAGTTGAAAGAGACAACAAAAGACAGTCGAGTCTGTGACTAGGAAATAAATGGTTGTGTTTGTGAGTGGCTGAATTTCACTTACATCTTGTAACACTTGAGAGTGAAATGACTGTGTTACAAAACACGTGGCACATGGGCAACATGGCGTGCAGCAAATAAAGTAAAGTCTGGGAGCATTCAGCAGAAATCCTTGTTTCGTGAAGGGCGAAAGAGCACAGTATTGGTTCTACATGAGAGAGTTGGCATCAGCCTAACACGAGGTGTGCTTCGCGATGTCAGCGTCTTGAGGGCCATAGCGGATCGTAGCTGGTAATTACAAAATACAGTTTATGTAGAATTTAGGTTATGGCCCTCTTTAATGTGGAGATCAGGCACATGAACAAAAATGAACAAAAATCTCTCATAATAAATAAATGCAATTTAATACCACATTTTGAGTGTGTTGCAATCTTTACTTAAATAGCTCTAGGATGTCTAATACATAGAGACATCCAAAATTCGCGTTATTTTCTGACAGCTGACTAGACTCCAAGTGACTATAGGCTCGTTCGACGTCTACCACTGGCCGATATTGTCGCGACTTACCATGGAGAATGCTTACACGATAGAGGGGCCAATCTCTGTAAAGATATAACTCATGTAAATCGTAGAAGTTCGAGACCAATTGAATCACAGATTATGCTCTGTTATGTATAGGAAAGTGAAGTTTAGTCTGCTACCAGATGGAGGGTACAGGGGAAAAACCAACAGAGTCCAAAAATGTATAACTGAGAATAAGATGGCATTGGATAACTTACACATGTATTTTACACAGGCATAGCTCATGATGAAAAAAAAAAACAGATGAAGTCACACATTATTGAATTGGGTTTGAATGCAGTACAGGGAAAAACCAACAGAGTCCACATGGCACTGGGGAAAATCAACAAAGTCCACATGGCACTGGGGAAAAATCAACAGAGTCCGAATGGTGGAGGGGAAAATCAATAGTCCTGCAGCAGTTAACAAGTAGTGCACTCTATCTCAAGCCTCATGGTTACTACACTTTTTGGAAGTGAAACCATCTACTGCATGTGTCATAGAGAATCATAATTGGATGGAGTTATGCAGAACGGAACCAATCCACAAAGTAATGTATATTGAGATCATCATTCCAAGTAGAAGTAGAATATAAAAAAATATATCCTAGGAAAATAACAAGTATTAAATCAAAATATTTGAATAAAAGAGACCAGAAAAAGTGGTTTCTGCGAGGTTTATATGGACACGGTAGACTTTGACCTTCAATATCTCGGCTCCAGTAATTTGTGGATTGGTTCCCTTCTGCATAACTCCATCCAATTATAAGTTGCATAACATTGTGTTGTGTTATTTTTGGTGTGTTAAGTTGGGTATTGTTATAATGTGTATTTACTAGACTTGTGTCTAAATTATGTAATAGTATTGCCTTAGAGCACAATCAATGTTTAATGGTGAATTAACAAATTTGTCAAGTAAAATATAAACAGTGATTCTACAATGATAGATGATGAATTTCAAGTATTGACAAGTGATGAAAGTGACGAAAATGTACTTGCAAGTGAGGACAAATCCACTAAACATGCAAGAAATTCGGTTGCCTCAAAGATATTTCCAAGAAGTTACGGGTATCGACCTTTGAAACAGGACCTGACTGCCACTGTAAACGACGTAAATGTTTCCAGAAGATTTCAGTTACTGAACAAAAGGAATTTATACGACAATTCAACAGTATTGGCAGTAAGAGTGGTACTGATGCACTAATAGTGATCTTTTAGGACTAATCTCAACTCATCCTGTAGCATGGCATAGATAAACGCAGAATGAGAACGATGCTCGATTGAATCATAACTCCTGTAGATACTAAGTTCGTGTGATGAGAGAAGGCACTGCAGTGGCGGTACCGGTGTGTTACAAAGGGCTTCAATCACTCTTGGGAATTACACCTATCCCGGTTACACACAGTTAAAACAGCTTTGAAGAACATTGGTAAGTCACCAATTGATGGACGACGAAAACACATAAATAGACTTCACAAGCTCACTGAACATAATGTGAAGCTGTCATGCAGTTATTTGTCAGTTTAAAAGGGCGTAAAGAACACTATCGCTTAAAAGATTCCAACAAAGTGTATCTCCCAGAAGATTTAAATGTCACAAAGCTACTCGAACTATTTTTGGCTAAACATCTTGACATTCAAATCTCTTATGAGACATTTCGACAGATTTTAGTGTCCGAGTTCAACATAGCTTTCGGCTACCCTCGAACAGAGATGTGTTGCTGGTGTGATGAACAGAAAGCAAAAATCACAGTTTTCAACACAAAAATAGCTAATGCAACATGCGAAAAAGAGAAAGGTACTCTGCTGGGAGATTGCAAAAAGCTGGAAGAGAAAAGAGCACTCCACTTAAAAAAAGCTGACTGGTTCTACCAAAAATAAAAAAGACTTGCCTGAAAAGAAGATAAACAATCCTCCACTGTTGAGGCCATTGCTATTGAATGGTAAAAATCTCCCTACACCAAACATAACCTCAAGTGAAGTTACTTCAGACGACAGCTGTTTTTCTAAATTTTCAATGTACATGTTTTATATAGTGGCACCTCTGCAATGCATACCTATGAAGAGACAGTGGCGAAGAAGGGGTCCGATGATGTTTCCTCAATGTTGCATCATTTTATTGAGACATATTTGGACACTGATGTTCGAAAGCTTAATGTCTTTGCTGATTAATGTGCAGGACAAAACAAAAATCACACAATAAATCAGTTACTGCATTATGTAACTGTTAAATTGAAGCGGTTTGAGACTGTTACTGTTACCTACCCAGTGTGTGGCAATTCATTCGTGGAGCCAGAAAAAAAATGGGGTTGATCTCCAAGCATGCAAGAGCTGAAACTCCTTATGGTTGTAGAGAAGTAACTGAAGAAGCCAGAGTCAAGCCGAATCCTTTCATTATATTCTAATGCAAACAACTAACGTTTAAAGCTTGGCGATGTTTCCTTTCTTCAAAATCCTACAAAAAAGGCTATATTTTCCTATAAGGCCAGTAAAGAAGCTACGATTTTTACAGTCCATGCCAAATGTAGTTGATACAATGGATCATTCTACTCGGTACTCATAAAGGATAGAGTGAAGAAGACGAAAGAACATAGCAGCCAGCCAGACCTTCAGGAACCTCATTATTTCTACCATGCACCTGTTCCTCTGTTAAGAGGGAAGTGTCAAGACTTGAAAGTCCTCATGAGATTCTGTGTAGATGAGGCATCAAAGAATTTCTACAGCTATATTCTTTATACTCTTTCCTCTAGGCAAGATCAAGACATCCTCGTATGACATAAGCATCAAGGTGATAAGGCAATGCAACAATTTTGTTTATCAGTGGAGTTATGTTGTTATCACAGTTAAATTAATGGACTTTGTGCTACAACTGTACTGTTGTCACTTTAAAGAGAGTAGTTTTCTCTTCAAGTGGTAAAATTTTTATTTATATTATTATTTTCACTTATTTTCAATTAATATGGTGATGATATCTCTTGAATTATGTTATTTTCACCAAACATTGTATTATTTTCACCCACAATAGTGTTATTTTCCTATTCAGGTAATGTAAAATATACATTATAACAATGAGTTGTACACCCAGGGGATAAACCAACACAGTCCAAGTCATTCCATGTTTAAATAGTCACATTCTTTGAATATTCAAACATAATACTATTGTAGTTTTGGGAATTGCACTACAAGTATTCTCCTACCATTAGGATTTATTTGCATTCAACCAAGTATGTAATAGTGTTTTAAAGTTTGTTTCCTTTCTCCTGAACAGTAAAGTTCTGGTTTTTGGACTCTGTTGGTTTTTTCCTTGCACAATTCAGATGATAACCCAAATTTCGCATGTCTCTACTAATACATTTAAGTTTACTCCCTGAGCGGATGATAGCGAGGAGTAGTCTTAAGGCGATGAAGAATGGGTAGTAACAATATTTCGTTAAACCCTTTTTATTACGTTCACTACACCTTGGATTCTTTGTTGTCTCTATCGGCACAATCTACTTGATGAGCACAAAGCCAACTCGAATGGAGACTTACTTACGTCTCTCGCGAATGTCTCGCGCTGCGATCACCCGGGACGGATCGCTGGTCTGGTTGTGCCCTCCTGGACACCGGGGCTGCCTGCCCCATGATGTCGTTAGATGCTTACGGACACTTCTTCGGATCCATTCTATAGCGAGTAAATCGGTCGGAAACGTCATGCAATAAAGATCTACCGGCCCTCAAGATTTCAAAATGTTCAACTCGATCCCGGCGCTGCATCCCGTAGATCTACCCTGCTCCCGAGCAGGGTAGATAGCAGCCAGCAGACGATACAAAGGAAAGCGCTCGTAAAAAGTAAACAAACAGTCCCCCGCACGTGTACATAATAGAAAAAATATGTTGCAAGGCGGTTTGAATGCATGTTCACGGAAAATACGATTTCCGATCGTAGTATTTTTGTTGAACTAGATGTCTGGAGTAGTTAATCGATTAAAAATGTCGCCAGAGTACGCAATTCAGGTATGGAATAAATTATTATTACTAGTGCGCAATTTAAATGCTACATATGTATATTATAAAGCACAAAAGGATATTATTCACTGTTTTAACCTGGTCTAAAAACATAGGTATACAAGATCGGCGACTGAAATTACCGCTTCTGTAGAGTTTGCTATATTTTTTTAAAAAGGCCGCCAAGTAACTACTCTTCAGACTTAAGACCACTCGTTAAGCATCCAACGACTGAGTAGATCCAGTCACGTGACCAGGGGCCTGTTTCATAAAACTACACGTCTACAAGCTACAAGTTACAAGTACAATCTTTTTAAGTCTTACTTACAAGTGTTTCTGAAAGAAAAATTTCGACTTGTAAAAATGAAATATCTTGTTACAAATCATTTGTAATTTTTCTGTCTTAATTATCTATACTTTGTGTTCTATGTCTGTGATATTTATTTGTTCCAGGTTGGCTTCGTTAAGAGAAATACTTCAGAGTATTTTCATAATTTAGTAACAAAATGATAGTTAATTTTCCAAAATGTTCGCAGATAAAGTTTGTAACTTGTATAATATTATTTATATTACAGTCATTCTGCTCGATAATTCAGCACCGTTTATAATGTTCTAAATTCTAGTATCCAACATATGCCTCTAAACTTTTTTCAAGATTATAAAACCTTCATTGTGTTTATAAAGCAGTGACTCGCGATATGTGACTATAAGTGATTGTATCCTGTTGCTATCATTATTGTGTTAGTGATAAAAAGCTAAGATGTTAAATCAGTCACTTCAGAGGGCGCTAGGATATATTACAACACGTAGGTCAGGAACTGAAGAAAATTAACTTATTTATATTCAAATATCGTTTATACACAATATGAAGTGTTAATTTAATATTCTTATTACTGCACAAGGTATTCAAAACAAAATCATATTTGTACAAGACACGAAAATGCAGTAAATATTTATTTGAGTAGCTGTTGTTCCCTCTTAACCTGAAATTATAAGTGTTATCTTCCATATCAATTTCAGTGAATAGAGTTGTTTCACATAACTTTAATGATTTTAAAAACAATTGAAAACATATTATAATATAAATACAACTGTCTCGGCATTAAGTATAAATTCCATCATTCATCTATTCAAAATTGTAAATAGTTTACCTAGGTCGCAAGACTTGTAAAAAATATTGCCATACTTACAAGTGTTTGTTCGTACAAGTATTTTTGAGAAACACAGTCACCCCTCGACTTGTAAAAAAGACTTGTGACTTGTACAACTGCACTTGCAGCAACCAATTTCGACTTGTAGCTTATGAAACAGAAAATACCAATTTTTTACAAGTTACAAGTGAATTATCTTGTTACTTGTAAACTTGTAGTTTTATGAAACATTGCCCAGCACTACCGACCCAGTACGTTTCCGTAAGCACCTGTTGACGACCTTGGCTTGATGTCGGCGACGTCACCTCGTCACTCCTTGCTGCTGCCCTCTCTCGCGCCGCCTTTTCACAAGTCTTTATAGTCGGGGCCCGAGATGTTGTTAAAAACATCCACCCGCAGCTTGCCCCGCCCTCGGCTGCGTTCCTGCACTCTCGCAACAGAGCAAAATTAAACTCCGACTAGAATGAAATCGATATAATTTCTATTCGGAATTCCCGTCGCATCCTTAATTTTTGTCGAGTTGACATCACAGAAACCTCGGTGTTGACTGGCAGATATCTTATGTTTTTCGTGTTGCTTCTGTCGAGCCGTTCTAATTCAGGAAGCCGCCGGCCGAACTATCCACGCTCGAGACTATCGTGCTTTACCGACCTGGGCCGGTTCATAGTTCAAATGGTGCCTGACACCTTCAATCATCACCAAATTTTCAGACCAATTGCTTTCACTAGCAGGCCGATCGCGGCCCACCTAAATCATAACACTACTTAACTCACCTCTAAGCTGGTAAAATTTGAGAGACTACAGCGACCTCTTAATTGAAAACACAAGTTTGAGGTATAGCTACACCTCGCTCCCTAGCAAACATTAGGAAATGCAGTGCTCCAGATTCCTATACAACAATACGACTGGACAACTAAAATAAAACTACAACAAATTAAAAAAAAAAAAAAAACATCACTCTCCAGGACTTCTCGATGAAACACGGAGTACATAAAGAAAATTCGACAATGTATACAAAATCTCAGTGTAACATTCATTACCCAGAAAATTCTTTACCTATGTATCAAAAGGGTGCTCATTTTACTGCCATTAATTTTTTAAAATAAGATTCTTCCTAGTTTATTAACAATTTATGCAAGAGTAACTGCACATTATTTAAGAAAAAGCTGAAAACTACTCGATTGCTAGGGCATTTTATTCCATATATGAGTACTTAAAGCTCTGTTAGAAGTGTGCATGTAACCATTTATGTTCTTGTGGAAGCTCGGTTTATTCAGACCTTAGCGTGACTTTGTTGGCTGGTATTACAAATATCGGCTCTTGCTACTTGAGGCGTGCTTACCTTGACAGACTTGGCATAATAACTTAATCATTTAAACATACATAGAGTAGAAAGCAGGTAGGCGTAATCTTCACGTAATACATACAGCATAAGAAATAGGATAATGTAAAACTTGATATCAACATTTTGTAGCAACAATCGATAAATAAGCTAAGGGGGCTCATTCTTGACATTTACATAAGGTTATTCTCTTAGTAATGCAGGCTATCGAAGTATATGAAACCTCATTAACGTATTGTAGCGAGTCAGCGCTCTCGGGGGCATTGGGCGGGGTCGCGTGGCGGGCCCGCCTTCCCCTCTCGCTGCTCGCTACCAACAGTCCCGGCGTCGAGACAACAGCCACGTCCCTCCTCTTTCCCCTCCCCCTGCTTTGCTATCACCAGTCACACAAGTCAGTGGACTGCGCCCCATTGCCTTTCCCCCATCTTCCCGTCCCTGGCGACGCGGGCCACTCACCCCTAGCTGACGCCACAGGTGTTCTGAATGGGTGGGCACCTGTTAGTCATCCGGGACAAGAATTCAGCTCGAATGTAACCTAATGTTCCTGCAACACCTAGAATGTTCTTTTTACATCAACCAGCATGGTCGACGAGGTCTGCGAATATTCTGG
This sequence comes from Medauroidea extradentata, assembly GCA_003012365.1. Lineage (NCBI taxonomy): Eukaryota > Metazoa > Arthropoda > Insecta > Phasmatodea > Phasmatidae > Medauroidea > Medauroidea extradentata. Next base: position 75,646 of record PNEQ01069848.1, on the reverse strand, counting down.
GCGGCGTCGCTGGCGACTATAAATACCGGACCACTGCGCGCACAGACAGAGTGATTGTGGCTTTCAGCTGGTCAGTGTTCGTAACTGACTTGGCAGCGAGGGACGAGACGGGACCAGCGGATCGAGGAGAGGCTACAGAGGTGTGGACGACGGTGACTCTTCGAGTGGTGTGAGTACGGGTGAGAGTGGACGAACAGGTTGAACTGTAGCTGTGGACTGTGAGACATTTTTAGATAAAAAATTATGTGGTCGGAGGACTGATTTGAGAGTGACAGACGTTATTAAATATACACTACAGTAGTAAATTAAGCTTTAAGGGAGATTACCTGTACATAATATATGAAAGGGTTTAATATGAAAATGGTGAATCCCATGTGTTGTACATTTAATGTAGTGTGTTGTAATTAAATTAAGAACTTCAATTAAATTAATTTAATTATCTTAGTCCTCCATCCCAAACGAACCTGGCAGCGCCCAGGATAGCACAGTTCTTACAATATAAACGAGCAACAGCAACAATAAAACATCAACAGCGGTGTAGTTTTCACCTTATTTCTCTTGCTTGATGTTTCCTCCTCCTTTTCTCACTAACCCGATGGAGTTAATGTCATCTTCCCCACATGACCCTTAGTTACTGTTTCTGTTCTCTCTGGAATAATCTCATTGTCTCATAAAACATAATATTGTTACTGTATACGCCATCCGTAACATAAGTTTTCCTCGGCATACTTAGTTGCATAAAAACCCTTTGTATGCAATATGCATTCATAACCACAGTAAGGCCTAATAACTTCTAGTGAACGCTAAATAACTGGCCGTATCAATTCAGCTAAAAAAATCACTTAACCCGTCATAAACATAGTACAGTATATTGCCAAGCTATATGTTGTATACAGCTTAGACTATCCTGTTGTAACTTTGCCTTAAGCTTCCCTTTGGATGTACAGTAGAAGATGTGTTATACTGAGCTTTCCTGCCAGTCTTCTGTGTGGTACTGCAGTTCTAGCAATTATTTTGCACTCTTTATGTCACGATGAAGGGACCATCGTATACAAGAAATAGCTTCTTGGTTGCCTGCTTTTAACACGAGAAAAATAACTCGTATTATTTGTACATCGTAACTCTTTATCTCCAATACTGAGTAAGTGCTTTTTGCTCAATATCTGGTATTCATGACGACTCTCGGCAGTTGAAAATAGGAGCTCTTGTGCAATGTCTTATATTCGTTTATAACTTGCTCGGGATCTTCCTGAGGTAAAATTTCTGTCAGCTTACATAATACGTTTCTTATATGTAGTCGGGTGTAGTTTTCGTCATCTTCCTTGCTTGAAGTTTCCTCCTTTTTTCAGTAACTGAATGGAGTTTCTGTCCACCTTCCTCGTCTGATCCTAACTTCTCAATTTCTGCTCTAACCAGGTAGAGATAATGTCACCTCCCTCGTGCTATTTTAGTACGCTTGTACATTTTCATTTTGCACTTGGCGACATGCTTGGGAGTGAAATCGTGATTTTGCAGCTTGAAATAGGTGGTTGACTTCAAGTTATGCAACATACGATTAAAATTTTCATAAAGACTGGTCTCAAATACACTAAGTCTTTCATTCCTACCCTTATAATTATTTCTTAGACGACTGTAGTTAAATTTGTAATGTTTCCGTCGGAATTTAGACTTACATTTTGCCCAACATTTCGAAGAGGGTTTTGTGTTTGTTTGAGTAGGTGCAGACTGCTGAATTAGCCTCTGGATTGGCGCAGTGTTGACTAGGCGTGTGTACTTACGATCCTTCTTGTGTTGAGGGTTCGAGTTCAAGCATGGCTTGTAACAATGTTGTCCGTTCAGCGCGGATTGATGGATATAATAGCAACGGCTTCTGTGCATGTGCTTACGATCTCTCCGCCATTTTCCTGTACCGCATAAGTTATTTCAGTATTTTTCTCCAGATTTTTAGAATGCAATTATACCTCAATACGTGACACTGTAGAATCGTCCAAGGTAGAGGTTGGTGTTTCATGAAGTTTAAACTGTTAGTTAAGGGTAGAGAGCCTGAATCTCAATTACTGTTTCCCGTGTTTCGACGACCTTTCAAACGATTATGTCACTATCTCTCGGAATCTGTACCTCCGTAATTGCATTATATGTAGGCTTACTAATGGGATCCTGGGTGTCTTATATCTCTAGAACTACCTGCGGAACACATGAGGCAACGTTAGAGACTGTCTTTCTTGTGGATATGGACGCTATCTGCGGACTATTTCCTATGCGCTCGTGTACTCCGCTATCAGGATTGGCCTTTGCCTTATTCATGTGCATGGAATTTATTTCACTCCTTAGCTCTACAAATTGCGTATTCTTGTCAAACTTTATCTCCAACTTTAGCTCAGCTACCTGTGTACATACATTGGTCTCCATATTAGCCATTGGCAATTTCATATCTGGTAGCTACATATCTAGTCATGTAATCATATTTGTCCTATGCACTGAGCCAACAAATTACTATGTCGCAAAGGTTTATTTTAAACTATGATACATTATGCACATTCCTCTTTTATATAAAACTTGAATCAATCATTTCGGATTATTCTGGCAGTTTCTGGAGCAATTTTTATGGAGCTATGCACTTATACTGTATTAATGGTTGCACAACTATAAGGAATTTGACTCTACTTCAACCTTAAATAACGTGCTAAAATCCACCATATTATTGGGATGCGAACAAGCTGTAAGCTTGCTAATAGGCTCTACCGGACTTGTTACGTTCAGGGCGTCTAGGCTAGCAGCTGCGACGGTATCTACTACTTCATACACTGCTACACTCTCCATGTTCACATTAGGATTTATCGTATTATACAGGTTTCTAACAAATCAACGGCCCCAGCCCGCGAACCGGTGGGCAGGGAAAAACGCACTGAGCTCTTATGATTATCTATTTTCACTTATTTAATAGCATCTGACTCAGTCACACTGCCAGGCTTCCTGTACAAAACATATTTATGACTCCGCAGAAAAAATCCGTACACATCACTTTTACTTTTTATCTTAAGAAAGAAAATATACACCGTACAAGACAAAAAAAAAAGGACAAAACAATAGCGTCACAACAGCAAAAAAATGTATTTGATAGCAGATCCTACCGTTAAAATTCAACCTAATATATACCGCTACTTTGTGTTGTCTTTTAGTTTTAAGGGACAGAAAGAAAAAAATTACAATGTTTTTACAATAGAGTCTTAATCAGTGATTACCTGACGAGATATTCCTGAAATTGTTTCAAATGTCTCCATTATAGTAATGTTTTAATTTCTTAGAAAATTTAAATGAACGCATTTTAACCTACTTTAAGAGTGCATTGTATTGGCTTCGGGGTGTGAGCCGCGCCAGATGATTGTATTGCGACGTTTCAGCCGAAACCAAGATAATGCAGAGAACGGCCGCGAAAGCCTACGCTTTTTAATACTTTAAGAGTGTTACGAAATGCAGTAAGTTCTATGTACGACCAACAGGAATGTGCGTGGTAATTTTGCGCCTGACATTCGATAATATGTTCGCCGTAACCATCCGCCATGCTGGACAGGTGTTTCTTGAGGGGGGAGGGTCAAGATTTTTTTGGTGTCAGTGACTTTGTTGCATCTTTTTATTAATTAAGCAGGTATAAATAAGAAACTTTAATAATAAAACTTCAGTTTTATTTACTTAAGTTAGCATTATTTAAATAACAAAATACAAAAAATATATTATATACACTCAAAATTCTAAATTCAGGGCCCCTTTCCCCCCTAAATGACACCCCTGTGCAGGAAGCTACCATCGTGTCCTGGCGGCGATGACAAGGCCGCGGCGATGACACAAGGCCGTGCCTTGTTGCCAGGTAATTTCCTAGAACTACCGCCATACTTTCCCTCCCGAGGATGTTACAACTCCGTCGACTCCGGACGCCCCCTCGCTGCAGTTATTCGACGTAACTACTAACTATAAAACTCATGTTTTAATTTTTCTTACGTACTGATCAACGATGCGATAATACGAGACCAAAACTCCCGGTATATAACATGATCATGTATGATTCTGTCGGTAAATTATTCGTGACAGTGTTTGTTCCAGTTTTACGTTCCTGCCAAATCGTAAATCGAAAAACGTAAAAAAAAAAAAAAAAAAAAAAAAACAGCGTGGGGGTGGGAAAGCCGAAGACTGGGTAAGCGAACATACGAACACAGTAAGTCCAGCCTTCCAATGCATAGCCATATTATAAAACTTGCATCAATATATATATATATATATATATATATATACTTTTGCACTAGCAGCTCAAATTTGAACTTCGCTACCATGATTCACTCATAACAAAATCATACTACGTGTGTAACATGTTTGGTAGATCAACAGACATGTGCAACCTAATATATTGTTGACACACGGAAATTCGGTCATTCACGGCGGCGATAGAAAATAATCTTGCATAATAAAATACTCGACCAACACAGAAAAAAAAGTGTTCATACAGTACTTAGAACATAAACCAACGCGAAGTTAATTGAGAAAAATAAAAAAAGATTAATCCTAGAAAACAGTTACTACCATCTTACCGAACAAATGTTTTCCAGTGTGACACATTTGTTTAGCGTTATGTCTTGTGTCGTAATCAATTTTACGAAATTTATGTGTCAATGATTGTTCCCCAGAAATACTTAATTCTTGAAATTTGTCGTTCGAAAAGTTGGCAAAACATGTTGTCTGTTATCCCCTTTTTTTATTTTTGGACACAGGCTTCGTGAAAGCTGCAGTTTTCAATTAATTAGTTAGCATTTATTTATGTATTACGCCCTTTTAGAAAATACTGGATTTAGTGCAGAATTATTCGAAATGTATTTTTATAAGATTTGATAGAATTAAAAATGCAATAAAAATTATTGTTTCTCAGGAAAAGAGGGTGATTAATTACATGCGTTTTTTTACTGCAGCTCTACGATTTTTTTTTCAAACGGCGAATGTGATGATGATAAAATTTTTTTTACTAAAGCTTGAAGAATAAAGAAGAGCATTATAGTGTATTTAAATATCAGAAGGTGGTTAACAAAAGTTCTGTTTCACCGAACCAAATTATTTTTTCGTAAGTAAGGGGTGTGTTTCGACAGTAACTAAGATAAAATAAGCACGTGTCATTGCGATAGCCGGTTGCAAGGTACTAAGTGCAAGCCCAAACACACTGGCCAGAGGGTTGCGTGCGATTGTGGAATAATTCATTTTACGTCGTCGTGAATCATGTTTCGTGTCTGGAATACTCTACTCAGTGAAAGGACAACCATTCATATGCTGTGAATGAAAATGTCGTGCCACGTCGTGACGGAGAATGCTGCGGGTGTACCTGTGTCGACGTGTTATTTCTCATTTTCGCTCGTGCCAAACATTTACACATTGTACGCCCAACAACAACAAAAATAACATTATGTTTGTACGGTTTTTCACACAAGACGTTACTCATAGGCAAAAATAGTAAACTGCCTTTAAAAATCCTGAACTTAAAATCATTATTAAAATGTTGTTACAGCAAGACTACGTTGTTATTCTTCACGGAGTTGTTGTTTTACAATATTCTTTAAATTTACGCATATTGATTACAGGGGCGTCATTTGGTGCCACAGGGGGGGGGGGCAAATGCCCGCCCCCCCTGGATTTAGAATTGTTTGCGTATAAATGTATTTTTGTATTTTAAATTTAAATAATGCTAACTTAAGCACATAAAACTGAAGTTTTATTATTAAAGCATCTAATTCATATATGCTTAATTAATAAAAAAGACGCAACAAGGTCACTGTCGCCAGAAAACAAAATCTTGCCCCCCCCCCCCCGCCCTAGAAAACCCTGAAATGACGCCGCTGATTGATTATATTAAATAGATGATCCTCAAATGTCTTTAAATATAAAATGGAAAACGTAAAACACGTATCAATACTGTTACGTATTTTATGACAACTACATGCATGAATACATTATAACAACTTTTTTTTCTGAATTAAAATATTAGTAACCAGTGTTTATGTTGTCAGGCTCGACGATAATGTCAAGAGGCTCGTGTGTGGAAAAGTACACTAAAAACCAATACCGGACAGCTTCCCCTCAGAAGTGTTTATACGTATTTTGAGCGGAGTTGTTGCACTTCGTTCCAAGATAGAGGCAAGTTTCATTTTTACATTGTAATAATGTAAATTTTTTTATGTACAGAAACAGTGATGCATGTTGCGTAGTTCGTCATACCAGAATGTTGTGGTGTTTTGTAAATACGTATTAGTTTAAAGTACATAGTACGTTAATCATGAGCTTAGCGAATTGCTAACTGTTTCGAAATGGCATAGCGTTTCTCAAAATGACCGAGAGACCCAAGACGGGATCCTGTATATTACTCAAGATGCGACCGTGTATTTATATTGTTTCGAATGTGACGAACAGTTTTCTTATGTTTTAATTTTACTTTTCATCAATATTATCTGGAATTAATTAATTCCAACCTCACTGTCTATTTTGTTATATTTGAGAGGATCTTCTTATTGGTATTCTTCGTCATTTTTTACACAGCCTATTTGGACAGCAACACTTAAGAAAGATAGGCCATGTCCAATGTAATAATACATTTAACTTTGTTTTTTTTTCAATTACAGTATTAAGATAAGCTTACACTACAGTAGGAATGCAGTTGCAACATAGTCCTACATTTGTAAATGTTTATAAATGAGAACATTAGTTTCGAAAAAAAAGTAACATGTGTCATGAAGTCTTAACTTGACTTTATTATGTTATTTCTTACTGAAAAATAATTAAATACACATTACATACTGCTAACATAATATTTTATTATTGTGCAGTTCTGTGAATCACTTGTCCCATCTTGGGTTTCCCTTTGTCCTAACTTAGGTAACCGGTTACCCAAGATTGAATTTGTAATACCCTCAACAACTGCCAAATAGACGATTCTAAATTATTTTTAAAAATGTATTGTTCAAAAGGATTAAAGATTACATATATCTTATACTCATTGCATCAAAAGAAAACAACAATTCTATGCATTTATATTGATTAATTAAGTTAAGTGGGCCGTCTTGAGTAACCTTCCCCTATACAAGTGGCACAGTCGAGACTTGTGGGCAAATTGATAAATTCGAAAATAAGAAATTTAAAATGTGCATTAACGAAGTTCAAGCAATGAAGAAACGCACACGACATTTTTGGGGTAAAAAAACGTGAATGATTTTACTAACTGTCTTTTAATATTGAGTTTTGCTGTTTTCTGTATGGCTTTGGAAAGGTGGGGGAGGGGGGATGTGTACATGAGATTAAATATAGGTGGAGATGTAAGAGAATTACACTGAAAAATAAAGAGCAAAATCACGTGTTTCTGTTTGCTGGTATACAACGCAATGTCAAGCGACTCTTGTGTGTGGATAAGTACACTAAAAATCAATACTGGACAGCTTGTGCAATTCTGCGAGACCACTGTGTTTCCACCTGAAGCCAACTGATAACAGCACATCTCATTTTATTAGCTTAAGATTTACGCTGCCAACGTAACAATGTGGAGGAAAAATTTCTTCTCTCGACGAAGAACCAGTTTTCGTCGCCCGAAAAGAAAATAAATTACTAAAACAAAACCAGTAGTACGCCAAGCGTATCAACAAGAGAAAATTTATATTTAAAAAAAGTGTGTATTTATTCAATAGTTACATTTCATGCTACTAAGTTATTTTTCGCACACTTCTCTTTGTTGTTAGCATAGGGTACTGGTCGCTAATTGATGTGGGTGCTCTTCTATCTCCTGTCTTCCACACACGTGTCGACCGCAGAAGTGACACAGTTCAGTAAAGGTGGGTTCACAATTGATTACATAACAGTAAGCATAGCACATAGATCGTTCGCACAAAATCTAACCTCTACATATTCTTACCTACCGATTTACAACACCAAAAAAGTGGTCGTGTGCATAGAGATACTGACATAGGAAATGGTAATATTTCATTTCTTGTGCATACGCATTAGACAGCAACTAATCACAGCAAATGATTTTGTGAGTGTCAGCCGTGCTGGTTTAACCTCCAAAAATACACGAGAACAAAAACAAAGCTAGAATAAGAATTTTAAATGTTAAAACTGTGTTTCTATAAATAATGTTTCAGGCTGTGCAGTGTACAAGAACTTTGCTTCTATATTTCCTACTATCTCCAAATACGATTCCACTTTAAATATGTTTCAACGGTCTTCGGTTGACTAATATGCAGCAAGGAATATTTTAGATTCGTCGAAAAAATGTCATTGGCTAAACATAACAGTAAGAATGCAATGTATCGTGAACTAATTCGCACAAGGCGTCTGGTCGTGTAGTTCCTACTGTTATGTTAAATGTTCCGTTCTTATGTTTTTTAATTGTGAAACCACCGTGAAGGGCTCTCTCTGGTCAACGGGGAGAAGGGCGGGTCTAAGGAAAGGGATCAGCTGAAACGCGAGAGGTTAGGAACTCAATTCCACCTCCTTCCCCGTCTTTGGCGTGGCGAAACCCCAAGATGCAGGTGGCAGGCTGTCTTGTCCTTATAGGGCGGCGCTGTTGACAACTATACGATACTTGGCCCGACTGAATTATGCCTCTTCGACAAGTCTGCTCACTTTTCTCTCTCATTTTATCCCTCGTCTTTCCATCCCCTCTTCTAATACACGAGTATCTTCACTTTCCCACCTTCCGCCATGCGCGGCGGGATGTGTCTAGCTTCTTCGAGACACCGCAAGAGAAAGGGTGGAAGAATTAATGAACTGTATATGCAAATTACTGATGGCAGGGAAAGTGCGCCATGTACACGACAACAGTCCAGTAACATCCAAGAATGGGAATAATGTCATTGGTCGAAAGTTAATATTAGCACCCCTGGTTGGCGGACTTCACATAGACCTCTTCAAGCGACCCTTCATGTTCTTAAGTTGTCTGTGCTGTCATAACTTAGTTGATCCGGGTTTTTTCTTTGTTTTTATTTACGTTATTTGTTTTGAAATTTTGTTTTTTATTTAATTCTATGATTTGACATAATGACTTTATCTGGATTTTTTTTATAACTCTACAACGATGTATGTCAAAAATTTTCGTTTAGTTATGAATTTCCATTGCAAGAATGATTCAATTCAATTATTGCTGTACACATTTGTAAAAAAAAAGTGTTCGTAGACCTGATTTGCGGATAACACAAAATAAAAACGCACGTACAATATTTAAGAGGTGACAACGAATCCGTGAAATAGTGAAATAAAATAAAAAATTGAAACTTAATTAAATATACGCTCTTCATTTACTGAGAATAATAAACACGTTATGAACCGAGAATTTAACAACAGAAGTAGTCGTGAGGAAATTATTAAAAATACGCCGATATGAATTTAAATACATTTTTTCAATATCGAAATGTTAAGTAGGCAAATTTTTTGTCGTATTGTTATTTTCCTTAGGATAGATGCTAGCTTTATAAAAAAAAATTACACGCCATTCTTTCGATCCTGTGCTTTCCCAAAAATTATTCAAATTAATTCCAGTAGCGTGTCTTCTAAACGACCTTTACTATGCTGAGATTTATTTTCTCGCAATGCTTACAATATGGTTTTATCTAAGTAAATGAAAGGGCGCTGCCTATCTAGAAGACCTGACGAGAGTCAGGGTAGGGACTCACATTTTAATTATTTACTGGACGATTCAAAAGTTCCAATTCATTGCTATGGAACTTATATAAGCGCCCCAGTTGTTCGTACATATAATATCAACCATGCCGAGACAACGGCGGACATCATTTTGAAGTAAACAGTTTCACGTCCGAAGAAGGTTTTTGGCTGCTGTTTGTTGTTGCCTACAGTAAATATGGGCTTAACTGACATTGGATTGGGACGTTTACTTTTGAATCATCGTGTATTATGGGGTTATCATCTTTCTTAACATCGCTTTTGCACAAAATAAAATATTTTTTGCTTTGAGAAGAGGAAAACATTGCTATACAAGCATAAAAATGTTATGAGGTTTTTCCTATTTCTTTCTTCTTATTTTTTTTTTTTTTGCGTTTTGTGTTTCGTTTTTGTTACTTTGCTCAAACACTTCACTGCCTAATTTACACTAAACCATATTAACTACTGAACTAAGAAATTAGGAAAAGTTGTTGTTTGACAACCTTTTTAGAAATATAACTTACGCTTCATTTTATAAATAAACAGATACTGAAGATATTTGTATCTTACAAAGAAAAATTACAAATATACCTAAATTCTGTTGCAAGTTAAATAAGACGTAATATACCTTATTTTATTAAATATAAGTTTCACATCTACAGTAATAATCTGATATAACGCAGAGATTTAACACGTGATTACAGCAAACAGTACCTAATGACGTTTTCCAAAAAATATTATATTCTTTATGGAAATATGATTTACTAACTGGCTTAATGTACCAACACACATGTTGGTTATTTATTTTTTAAGTGCACAAAATCTACATAGTTTATAATTTTTACAATATAATATAGTATCCATAAAATCAGACAACAAACGGAAAAAATATTAACGACTTAGTACCTGTTCAAGCAGCAGAGAAGAGAATTTCATCCAATAAAATCACATTACTTGTGCGATTTTTATTTTTATTTGCGTTAGTTATTAAGGTGATGTAATATGGCAGAAAGTTTAACCTCATTAACACTCTTCAGTGCGAGACTGTTCATTAATTTCACGAAAATTATCCACTTAAGTATCAAAGATTCTGCATCGACATCGGAGAGCACTCTGATTTTATAGTAGACTACTTCCTTAATAACACTCCATTAAAGGCTGTCGTCCAGGCATCACCAAGACTCAAGACAGATGTCTGCATCATGGTAATTAAAAGCTGCGACCTATAATAACAGGACGCAAATTCCCCTACAAGGTGCAGAGAAACTTGCACGAGGCGTTACTTGAGACAAGAAACTTATCCCTGCAGATTAAGTTGTTTGTGTATTAATAACTCTGTGGCGACGCTGTGCCGTGTCAAACGTTCTCTAGACACAAGCACCCTGTTTGTATCGAAAAAAACAGGTACTGAAAACCTGTTAGCCACATTCGCCCATGTAAACGTGTTTCTGCGGGGAAACGTATGGTAATAGCGAGTCACTCTTTCTTCACTTTTCTTAAATTTTTACTTTGATTTCAGCACATTATAAATCATTTTCCACAGTGTCCGTAAATGTAAATGACAGCTCTCTGAATAGAAAGTTTCAAAGGACTAGCTAGATGTATTTTCAAAAAGTAATCTTCTAAAGTTAGGTCGGTTTTCCCGGTTACGTGACAAGGGCACTCGATCTCCTAAAGTTAGCAAGGTCACGATCATAGCATGCACACAATTAGCTCGATTCACTGTTTAGACGCAAGACAAATTCACTTGGATCACTTTTCTAACGAATAGAGTTGAAATTTTAGTCTACCTGGGCAAACATCGCGAATTTTCGTAAACGACTCATGAATCATGATGCAAACTTCAGCCCGGATTAAATGTCTGCAAATATTCCATGTTACCAAGAGACTCCCGACATTGTGCCGTACTTGATGTGCTAACACTGATCGTAGTCATTAAAAATTATTAACAAACATATAGAGAGTTTGCCTGTAACTGGAGCATTATTAATTATTATTGGAGGATCGTTTCGGTCGTGTAGCCTGCAAGCGAGAGAGGATAATTAGTCGACCTTCATACTTGCTCCAAATACGTTTTGGTGGCCACACACATTTCAACCTGCCCGTAAACGAATTAATTCCACACGTCGTGGGTTTTCGTGTGGGGACCCCTAAGCCATGTACGCAACGATGTTGATTTCCCCCATGGAGTCTGTCCTCTTGATAAGCACTTTACAAATAGTCTCAAGTCTATTTTATGAACAATCCGGATAACTTTGCACCACCAAAAATATTCGTTTGTATTACGTTTGATGTAGAGAAATCGCATCATGTAAATGTATGTATTTTAAAAATTTTATATAATATTACGTTTTACCAGACAGAATAGAAAATAATATTTTTGGGTTATGAAAAGTTACCTATGCTGGTGCAAAGTATACCCAATCTACCAAATATTATATAAGGTCACACAAACGTCACGTAACTACTTTATAGACAATTTTAATACACTTGTATAATATATATTGTCCCTCCAAAAGCTGCACTTAACGAATTCATTAATTTCTATATCAAGTCACAGTACCCGAACTATAAAAAAAATATATATGTGTGTATAATAATTCAGAAAGTTTAAATTGTCAGCCGTGCGCATCCATCAGATCACAGTGTAATGATGAAAACGCAGCAGCAAGGGCTGGCGCAGTGTTTCAACTCTTTACAAGCGTACAGCATAAATGTAGGAAGCCCAAATCAATCAGCAATAAGTACTTCGACAGAGCGAAGGTGAAAGGTCGGGGTTTTATTCCCTGTCAGCCATTATTATTTATGTTGGCCATGTTTTTTTTTTCTCGAAATCACTCCAGGAAAATTTTCGAAAGGTTTCTCTTATTATAGACCGTGACCGCTTCCTTTAATTTCCCTGATTCTCCGAGTATTTGATCCACCTCTGATGATCTCTCTGTTGAAGAGGCGTTTTGCCCTACTACCTTCCTACCTACCTAGTTACCTATTTTACTACCCATAAACCAAACTAACAACCTATCTACATATTATGTTCCTTGCTACTTGTCTGCTTCATTCCTCTTCCTATACTGTATCCATTCTAAGGTTGCAGCAGAAATAAACACTGTCACAGCTGAGCTCTCGACCATTGGTTGGCTGGTTAGTTAACAGTGTCGTTGCGACAGGAAATGGGTCCTACGCTAAATTTCTGTGTTTTAGTTCGGGATAGGTAATTTTATCATTTAGTTAAGTTTTTTAATCCTCTGTAATATAATATCACTCTGTGCACATGAAATACTATATGTGCATGGAATGAATTAACTACGACTTACGCGACGACGCCACGTCCATCGTGATTCCATTTCCTCCACAGCGAGGCGCGATTCCGTTTCTCCACTTGTCGCCAGTCGACAGCTCGCGAGACACGCGGAGGTGGTGCGGCGGTTTGTTGCACAGCCAATGCCGTTCAAGCGCGGGAACAGGCGGAGTGACACAAGCTGCAATCTTGGAATGGATAGAGTATAGTTACTTACCTGTCTACCTACCTAACTATGTCTACTATTGTATTGTGCTACTTACATACTTACTTTCCTGATTATCTAACTACAATATTTTCTATCTACCTAAACTTACCTCCTCAAAGTAGTACCGGTAGTTGACTACTCAGTTACGTGAACTAGATATACGGAAAACGAGAAAGAAAGTGGGAGATGGGATCGAGTATGGATTGTGGCGGGACGGGACTGTAGATGGTGAAGGAAAGGGTAAAACCAAGATGGCAACCATCCAAATGCCATGCCAATGCTGTTTTAGAACCTCCTTACTCACTCGGTCTGAGTCAGTAACCATTTGTCAATTATGCATATCGGGTGTACGCATTCGGAACAGTGGACTCATTTTACTGACCGGAAAATAAAATTATTGATGGGAAGAATTTTGGCAATATTTTTCGCCAAAATCTCTGTGAATAAATTAGATTAAATACGTAGGCTAGGCTTTAACATAGATAAATGGAGTCATATTTTTTTTATCGCTCGCATGATTAAAACAAACGTAGGTAATTTTTAATTTTTAATTTATCTACAAAAACTCTTAAAACTTTTAAACGAATCCCCTTCTATATAGAAAACTAAAATTTTTGTGACCCGGACTGTTTAGTAAAGTTATGATAGGGCAAAACGTTTCTTGTCTACCTTTTTACGCATCATCAACCAGAAACAAAATATGATAATCTATCATATATTTTACTGAATGGAAGTGAACATAAACACGCTGTGGAATGGTACCAAACAAAAAACTTTTGTCAGGCACAAACACAAATAAACTCAATAGTATGTTATTTATGACGTGTTTTAGTTTCCTGGTACCAACAACTGTCAGTTTGAAGGAAATAAAGATTGGCAATTAAAAAAGACTGCATATTTTGAACATGTTCAAAAATAAAACAATTTGTAAGAAAACATCTGATGTTTGTTGAGTTTCTTTAGCCAGGGCAGCTGTTTGAAAATAAACAGACAACCTTCCCAGCTGAGCAAAAATAAACCTATTCCAAAATCTGCAGTGGTGGGTCGATGGGAAGAATCTGCGAGTGTCCTAGTTCTCAGACCCACCTTCTCGTCGCAGTAGGGGTTCCAATACCATACATATGTGCGAAACTTAGCATCGGCAGTAAATTAGCGGAATAACTTTCCCCAACACGCGAAGACCATAAAGGAAATATCTTCCACTTTTTATGACTAGGGAGAAGTTGAATCCCACGTGTATCGACGGCTTGGACGACACGTTTGAAGAAACTTTTACAAAATTGAAAGAAACGAGCACACTCAGAGAGGACTTGGTTATGAATGTGATCGTAGTTTCTTTCCGTAGAAGAAAAGTCTAATTTTACAAACTGAGATTATAATGCAAATGATTAAGACATGTAACTATTTAATTGATAATTATTTATTATTTGCTTTCATCGAGTTACTTTTCGTATACAAATTATTCTTGTTATTTTGCACATAACAAGTTCCGAACTGCAATCAAAATGTCAGGATTGTACGTTGTTTTTTATTATGTATACAACAAATAATGAAAGGAGAAAATGCCACTGTCAGCTAAATTACCTCAAATATCGTAAATTGACAATATGGGAAAGTACAGTCGTTTTGCATTGTTACAGCGGAAGACCTTTTATCAACGGCGTGAACTGGAAACACTAGCAAAATTTGCATTCTCATATCTCTATTTTCTATGGTGTTTATACATTTACGGACTAAATTTCTCTTAGGCTAATAGTATTAGAATATGTTTATAAATATTTAAAATTTTAACTCATCAAAATAATACCTAAAAAGCATAACTACATTCTAAAATCATGAATGTATTTCAAGTTATAAGTAACAGAATATAAAACTAAAACTACTCATAGAGCATTGTGTTACTGTAGAAGGAACAGCGCTCATATCGGCGTGAACTGGAATTAAATAAACACGTCTCCTGTTTTTCTTCTGACTTTCCTATATTGTCCTTGTACAATATTTGCTTACCTTGTTTTAAAATCTTATACTGCTTTGGAGGAGTAAGTATTTGGTTTAAATGTTTTAAGTCGCACATTTACACAATCAGTGGCACCTCTCTTTGCTTCCTGTTGTTTCGAATTATAAAAATGTTGCGTTCTGAACCAAAAACTGAATCGATTGTACACTTTTTAAAATTGGTAGGCCACCTACTTTTTTCCAATGAATGGTAAGTTTTGTTTATATTTTCGTATGATTTTCTCTTAAATACTATATTTTTGTATTTTATATTGCTGTAAGCCGGACTTGGAAAATTTCTCATAAAACGAAAATTTCTATCACTGTATTTTACATAACATTTTTCAACAGCATACTTGCATACTCTTTATTTGTGATCGTTAGTTGTCGAGCAGAAAATTATGTCATGTATAAAAGAGAACACTGACTGAAGGACTGACTGACTAAATGATTGACTGACATATCAAACTTCAGCCTATACCACTGAACCTACAAACGGGAAATTTTTTTAAGTGGGTCGTAGGCGTGTACTAAGAACGGATTTTTTAAAATTCGTCCCTCAAGGAAGTAAAAAGGTGTAAAATATCTTATAAGATTCGTCTATATAGCTAGAACCCGACGGCCTATCGTCGTGATTTTTTTTTAATGCATATTTAGCCAATTTCAGGGGTTTTCGAAATTCAACCTTTACGGAGGTTAAGTAAAAGACCTGAAATGTGTTTTCGATTAATTATATATATATATATATATATATATATATATATATATATATATATATATATATATATATATATATATATATATATATATATATATCGAGCTCTTCGGGATACAGGTTAGCTTTTTATTTCAAAATAATGCTTATATGAATACCCAAAAAATAGTTTCCACATTTTTCGAAAAACGACATCCAAAGAGGAAAACGGGGGAAATGTGTTTTTTGTTAATCGTCTGTACAGCTCGAAATCAATGGGCTATCGTCGTGATTTTTACTTCAGTTATATACACATACAAATATATAACATAGTACTTCAAGACGTTTATAAATTATGTTTTTAATGGATTGAAAAGACGTGAAATGTGTTTTCGATTATTCTTCCATAAGTATAAAACCAGTCGAGATATTGAAGTGCTGTTCGTTTCAGAATGATGTTTACGTAAAGACCGAAAATATACTTTCCAAATTCGACTACAAAGATGTAAAAAAAAGTCAAATAGATTTTCCATATGTAATCGATATATATCGATCTCACTGAATTTTCAGATACTGATGCAGTTTTTGCTTAAGATTAATGCTTACTTAAATACTTGAAATATAGTTGATCTATTTTTCGAAATTTGACGAAAAGTTATGAAACGGGATGCATAGTGTTTTCTTCAATTAATCGTCTATATATTTTTAAATCAACGGACTATCGTCACGGTTTCCACTTAAATTTTACAACCATACAATAGCCTTAATTGTTTATAAAGTTATTTTTTAATTCGAACCCTGAGAGTGGGAAAAGACATGGAATGTGCTTAAATAAATTCACGAATGATATCTAACCCGTCGAGATATAGAGTTGCTTTTTGTTTTATGACGATACTGAAGGAACTTCCTACCCCAGTGCCATGGCGAGAGGAAGGGTAGGAAACAAATTGTTAAATTATTATATTACTTGAGGCTCATATCAGCTGAACCTAATTAAATAGGTTGTCCAGAAACAAACGCATGATAAGCACACCACGCGAAGCCTGGGGTAAAATGGAGACGAGAATGTTGCACGATGACATTTTATTTTCACGTGTGGCAACATAGCACTGTACTTAGTCCCCTCTTGAGCTCCACAGATATCTTACTTAAACCTGACACTCATGTACGCAGTGTTGCATACGCGCTAGGCTTTGTCACCACGCCAAAACTTCACATGCGTTTTGCACGTAAACTATGAGTTCTAGACAGTCGCTACAAGAGAACCTTATTTATTACTAAATTCACACTACCCAATAATTCACTCTTAAATGTTGGATTATCCTTACGTTGAAAAAGTTGTCAGCAATTTAAGGGTGGCCAAACCTTTTATTTTCGTAAGAGTTGAACGTGTCAACTGGCGTTTACTGTTGGTTTGTCGGCCGTATTGTCACGAAGTTATATCGGGAGTTTTGCCAGTTTACGTCGATCAGTGTTCGGTTTGTGGGGAAAGCAAAGTTTTAAAAGTTGATCTTCAAAGGCGAATTACTCCCTTAATGTTACAGTTACGTACAAAATATCTAGTATATTTTCCACTTTATTTTTCACAAGGAATCACACACACACACACACACACACACATATATATATATATATAATATAAAAAATCACGGCAGGAACTAAGGTGATATATACACACACACACACACATATATATATATATATATATATATATATATATATATATATATATATATATATATATATATATATATATATATATATATATATATATATATATATATATCACCTTAGTTCCTGCCGTAATTTTTCCCTCATCTCAAGGCAGGAAATAGTTTTCGTCTGAAAGCGATATCTTGGAATATGACTGAGCCCCACCTAATATAATTTAACATGTGAATCCCTATATTTGTTCCCTTCAGGGTTTCCGAGTAGGTAGCGCCTATTACGACTCTGGCTGCTACGCGATTCAAATGGATAGCAGTGAGATGGATGCGTCCACTGCGTCAACGTGCGAAAAGAAAATTCTCGCGTCGGACTAGAACGAGATGCCGCTGTTAACACAAAAGCATTCCAAAATAGCCAGCATAAACGGCCTTTCCAGACTGCCTCCGTACCTCACAATGTACTAACCGAGCAGTCGAACCTCGTGGTTCTGGGTTCGAGTCGTGGATAAGCCAGAGATGTGAGTATTGTGTAAGGGTAGACACAGGTGTAGTGAGTCAGTGTGGCCAGTGTGCGGGAGACGGTGCAGCAGGCGGCAGGTCTGGGGCCCTCGCCGGCCTTGGCTTACTCCCGCGACTGCTAGCAGCACCGCCGACTGCCTTACTGCCTTATAAGGGCCGCCAGTAATTGAATACTGATATAAAGTGTGCGTGTGTGTGTGTGTGTCGCAACTGCGGGGCTGGCTCTCGGCGCTGTTCGTTCAGGGACACGCCTGCCCTGGACCACGCCAGCAGGTCGCTGCCCTCCCGCTGCCAATACCTCCACCCTCTGCGACAATCATCACCTACAGTCAATACCTCAGGCAAGGTTACGTCTACTATTCTCCGTTCACTATTAGTTGAGTTTTAGGATAAACAAAGCAAATTGTAAACAAACATGATCATTGGCTGCCGACCGCCGTGCACTGTGATCTTGCATAAGAAATAGATCTTTGTTAGCTGTCGTGTACATATAAATTTACCACTCCGTCTCTTAATGAGAGAGTTTCATAAACAAATATCTAAAATATACAGACGTTGCAAACACAATCTACGACGCTATATGTTTATTACTATAATTATGGTTAGCGGACGACACGTCCATACAGTTGGTTCACGAGTTATTTAACGACTGACTCACTGTTAAACGTACGAGTTTCTTGGTACACTTGCCAGTATTTAGAGATGTACGATACTCTGAAAATACCAAAAGTTTAGTTCAATAACAATTACCACAGTAAAAATAAGTCAGAAATATCACAATCAGATATGTTTTATTTTTTCAAAGTATTTTTGGACGTTAACGCGTCAATGTTGTGGTTACTGCGAATGTTTTCTTTCGTTCGTCCATTTTCCGTTCCAGTTCGTCAGATCCACGGCCGCGTGGTCCGAACCAAAGTTCCTTGTTCTATTTTGTTCCGTCCTCGCGTCGGTTTATATTTACGTCGCTTGCAGATTAGGTTATGTGATGCTGGACGTGAACAGTGAAAATGCCTTGCACGTTTTTCGAAACGTGGATATATGTCTTCATTACTGAACAAACTGTGATGATGTTTATAAGGCAAGAATAAAAATATCACATAGCAATCTTTTATATAAAAAAAACAATATGTGTCGTGAATTATCGACAGATTGTTTGGTGATTTATAAAATGTAATTTTTCCAAAACGAAGTACAAAATAATCCAGGAGGACTTTTCAGTAAGTTTAATCACTCATTTTGTTGACAACTTTTTTTCTGCATGTTGTACCAAATTTTCGTTACGTTAATACCGGAATATTTGAATACAATCGTTAGTCATGACTTGACAATTACTATTAAATTTTGAAATATACAGTAATTGCACATGATGTCAGTATTTTTATCAAGTTTTTATGTAATTTTTGTTTCCCTATGTCGATAACACATACAAAATTTGCACGCAATATTGTTTTAATATATACGGCGTTGTTGTTTCCTATGATGCCGACTATACACACTTTTGTCGGTTGGAAATAGTACGTCGGCGTGCTGCACAAATTGAGCCAATTAGAAGCTAGCGAAGTGCAATGATATTACGTTATTTGTTTACTTCAGAACTGAACTTAAAGTGAACGGAGAATACAGGTTGCAAAGATCTACGTTAAAAGTTTGGCAAGGGACTATATCTGCCGCGTTGTTGCACTGGTATCGGCAAGAGTTGTAAACCGACCATTCACAGAGCTTTCGCTCGTTAATAATTTTAAAGCCAAATTATTTCTTTCTTTACAAAGCCTAGTTAAATTTAATTTTTCTACGGTCTCTTATTTTATTAGACCCGTTGGCGGTAACATCGAAACTAGCGGCAGAACATTACCCTGTGCCAAACTCTCCCACAAGAAAACACTTTGTCTTTCTAAGCTGTAGTAGAATCAACCTTACCTTAGGTTAAGAGGCCATGTTGTCTCTTTTCCCTAAATAACTCGTTTTCGTATGCCATATAAGTCGCGAATATATTCTACTCATTTTAAGACGGCGGTTGGTTCAGCTGGTAGAGCGTTCGACGACGATCAAGGCGATTCTGTTTCGATCAGGGGTGTTAAGATGGTAACTCCAAAATCCTGGTACTGACACCACAAAAAAGATGGTACTTTAAACAAAAACCTGGTACATGGTAAAAAATATTCGCAAATGCTTATAGACATGAAAAAATATGAAGTACGAAAACATGCCTTAAGTAATTTAAGAGAAAAAATATACTGAAAATATTCAAATAATGCTATTAATTAACAGAAAATCAGATGTTCATGTCTACCAAAGCTTGAATAATGCAATAACTATATGCGAAGATTAATGCTCTGAATCCAGAAGATATATCGTGCAAAAACACATTTTTGTTTGGAAAGGTTCTGCTGAAAATACTGTTTAATGATGGATTTTAATATAATCAAATGCAAAATTCTGAAATCCTGGTACTTTTGCGTACCAGGACGAAAGTGTCCTGGTACATGGTACAACACCCTGAAAACTGGTACGTTACCAGGATCCTGGTACGTCTAACATCCCTGGTTTCGATTCCCAGCGGGATCGTATGTGGGAAAGTTGCCTGATGTCGTTCAGAAGTTTTCTCAGGGACCTCACGTTTCGTCTGCTCCTACATTCCGGTGTTACGCTATACCAAATACCCTAGACACTAGTTATATGCAAATATTAAGAGAAAGCTTGTGAAAAATAACCTAGCGGTATGAGGTGAAACTAACACATATTTTGATATTATTTTTGTTTAATTGTCAGTGGCATAACCAGAATTTCTGTTAGGGGAGGGGAGTCAGCATTTACTCACCCCCAACATTTATCCATCCCCACTTTTAGATAAGGTAGGGGAGGTCCGGGGTCCTCTGTCAGGAAAATTTTGATTTTTAGGTGCTAAATTGTGTTATTTAAGATCATTTTCGGTAGTTTTGCAGAGGTTTTGAAAAAGATTATTTCATAAACAAAATAATAACGACATGAAAGAATCTACACGATTTTTTCACATTTATATTATCATAACTTGAACCTAAATTTTTTCTTAGCAATAAACGTCACAGGCTTTGGATTTGTACACCGAAAGAATACCCAACCTTGTGATGAAAGTGTCAAAATCATGGAAAATACTTTTTAACTGTTGAACGGTGCAATATTTTACAAAACACCTGCATTGAATTGTGCACATACTGAGCAGTGTACTGTACAAATATGACTGCACATAGTGTACATTTTTTCTAAACATTTCGTTAAAAACTACTCGAATTCTTTGCACCGACATAAAAAAAAAATACTGAACATGGCCCTAGCAGTTTTAGTAGCTGGTACAAATATTCTTAATCTAAAACATCATTTCAAAATGCCTTAATGTGTAAAAAAACTTAAACCGATGAGGAACGGGTGATTTAAAAAAAATGTATATTGCAAAGAAATTTTATAATATACTTTTTTGTTATTACTATCGACAACGGGCCTCCGCCTTGTTTTCAAATCAATCGTCAATTAGTGTAATGCAGAAAAATTACTTGAAGTCTTTACCATTATTTCCCATCTTTTCTTCCACATATCTTACAGTCTTACCACACTACACTGTATGGGAATCACACCATCACTTTTCACATTCAATTGTTTGCTTGTCTGCACATTTACTGAAGTACAAATTGAAGTCGCCTAGGTTTTTACGTTAGTTCTTTCAAAATTTCATCCGTAGATAAGCATTGCCAGCCTATTCTATCTGCCGCGAAATGTAATTAACTCCGTAAAAGTTACGTATGAAAGTCCTACTGCAGTGTGTAAGAAATCTTATGTTGAACCAGAGAAAATAATTTAAACTGCACAATAGTTAGAAGAATGTTAGATTTTATTTTACTTTTCGAAAGCAAAAACATTCCTTGAACTCAATTCATATTCGAAAAAAAATTCTTAACTGTCAAGACATGTACAGAAAGGAAGAAATATATTATAAGTTCATAATCAGATATGGTGATTTATCGCTAATATGTTTCAAGCCAGCATAGCTTCCAAAATAACATAACTTACTTTTAATATTTTAGTTGGAAACGGGCATTTTGTCACGACATAGACCTAATTGTTTTATGGCCAGTCACAGACGTATTGCGTTGTAGTAGTAGCATTATCGCTCCATACACGAAAACAATAGCTAAATAAAAACCGTAAGCAGTCGTGTATTTGCACAGCATATTGCAGTCCAGCAAACAGCCAATTTCTCAGCGATAAATCACCACCTCTACACACAACCTTTATTCGATTGGCATGCTGCATGCAGTACTTTCATCATCATTGAATGGTGACACGAACAGTTAAAATTATTTTTAATTACTGTTAAATTTACATTCATAATGGGAATATTGTGAAAGTCCGTAAACAGGGCCCTGGTGTAAGAAGTTTTTTACTAAAATGGTCCAGTACGAACGAACGGAACAGTGTAGTTCCACCCACCATTTCAACAAATGCAAGCAGAGAAAACTACTTTACAAAGAAATATCTTAATTATATTTATGTAACAACAAAGGAACTGTACCTCAGTCATTCACAAATCACTGTGGCTGAAAAATTTCCGGACGTGGAAGTCACCGTACAGGTTACAACTGTAGCAGACAAATTTATAAAACGCACCCAACACGCACTGGCGTTGTACTTTACCATCAAGTCCTTCCCAACAACTGTGTGGTGGTGTGCTGTGCTGTGTGGAACGAGGATGGGAGCAGGCGGAATTTTGATCTCGTGGATACATAGCGGCGAAATTCGAGAAACACAGATAATGTAGCGACTTTTTGATAAGCCACGAGGCGTTGGAATGAGGCATGAATACTGTTCGACTAAGTATCGTGTTTCTTTATCGCGCCAACTTTCCTGCTTGCAATCATAGTTTTCAACGTCCTGACAAATATATTAATTACATTAGGTATAAAGTTTACAAAGATTACGGTTGGGGATGCATGCATATCCTGTGACGTCACGGTCACATCTCTACCCAGGCTCCAGCTTTGAATATATATATTCATTTCAAAGGCTCCAGGCAGGTAAAGGTCAACGTTTTGTGTCTCTGGGGAGGGGGGACATGTCACCCGTGTCCCCCCGTACCTACGCCACTATTTACTGTATTTTATTATTTTAACATGTTTTATTTAATTTTTAAGTACTTATCGTACTGCCATTTTTTTTCTCCGCACAACGAAAATATGTTCTCCATAGAGAAATGTTTCCAGAATTTTTATGTTGGCTGCGTACCACGGTCATAGAAGTACAGGTCTGGACACTCGCCTATCTACGAATGTATTTTGCTTGACCCCCTTGTTGTTTGGCTGTAGTTCGTCAAGTTACCGAGAATGCCGTACTTTTTGGCGCTGTTTTCCGGGCGGTCGGTCTCAAACTCAAACCCACTTTTTTCCAGTGTTTACATTGTAAAGTAAATAAAGATTGCTGAAGCCATAACTTAGAATTGTGAGTGAAGAAAGTATTTCATAAATTGATAAAAAATACGTTTTGATGAAAAGTGGGAGGGAAGTGGGCTGAGTTTGAGCCTGACCGCCCTGATCGTAGCACCAAGCACGCACAATTCTCGCCTAGGTAACTTGGTGAACTACAGCCAAACAACAAGGGGGTCAAGTTTCCAGGCGAATGTCCAGACCTGTTCTTATACGGCCGTGCTGCGTACATCTGAAATCTATTAAATGTAAGATGCTGTTCTCTGGTGGTTTGACGTGACAACACAATCAGAATTCTCGCCAAAGCGCTCAAGCTGTCCGGTATTGGTTTATAGTGTATTTGACTATACTCACCCGAAATACCTCCTCACCAGCGCTAGCTGATCAAATCGAATTTTTTGTCTACTTTGAATATATTTTACAATATTATGTCACCTTATTAAAAATTAGTAAAATGAAGGTAGTAAAACAATGGGAAGTAACTCCAAACTTTATTTTACCCTAACTGTAAAGCTTTACTGGATTTAGTTTCTTGGACATACTACATTGCGATATTGATGACTGTCAAAGAAAACTAAAGATAATGGAAAAACATAAATAAGCAGAGTATGCTTTAGTCAATAAGATACATACACAACATAAAGTCAATAAATGGAATCGGGTCCAATAAAGCATGGACAAACATATAAGAAAATAAAAAAATAATATATAGATAAAAATAAATAAAACTAAAAAAATGAAAAGAAAACCCAAGGACACCACCAAGGGAGGCAACCCAAGTTTGAGGTCTACTTTGACAAAGGGACAAACAGATAAAGTATATGACCCTCGAAATATAATAAAATACGACACACCAATGAGGCGAAACAAAATCAATATTACATCAGACACGAACAGAAAACAACGTGCGACACAACAAAAAAACAGATATCAGACACGAACAGAAAAACAACAAGGGACACAACGACGAGACGAAACAAACACATCAGTTTTCCAGACAGACAGAAGAACGACGTTTCGGGAACTGGAATCTGTTCCTGTCATCAGGTAGAGACTCACAGGGTTCAGGAACACGAGTGCGACTGGGGAGGGTGGAAAATAATGGTTATATATAGGGTAAAGGTTTAATTTATTCATTTCATTTATTATATTTACAGATGAGTTGCTTCCATGTGTTGTTACGTTTAATAAAATTCATCTCTTGAAGTAACCGTGTGATTTGGAGCAACGGTAACACATTGGAATAGTTTTCAGGAGGTTCTGAGTTTGATTCTTGGCTCCGCCTATACTCAGGTTTTCTCGGTTTCCCAATATCACTCCAGGCGGACGCTGGGTTGGTTCCTTAGTAAATAATAATAACAATATGTAGAAAACATACCTGTTCATCTGAACAACCTTACGCGTTGACCAAAATAGCTTCGTTCATTCAGTTCTACGCATTTTCATACCTGGAGTTTAGCGTACCATCGGAATCACACTGGTTTTGCTATAGCAGAGCGGTTTTGTTGAGGTATCAGGTGTTTCTGTCGGTATCTTGCAAAATCATATTTTGATTGTGCAACAAACAGAAAAATTATATGCGTTGCTAAAGACTTACTCTACTACATTTTAGGAAGATAAGATCAAGTCTTTTACACGAGTTTGGAAAGGAAACATTTGGGCTAATAGTTGCACTGAAGCTAGTAATGTGTAAACTTTATGCTGGGGCTTAGGAGGAGGAGCACTTTGTGTACAAAACCGAGCATTGCCGAAGATGCAATGTTCTCTCCATAACCGCCAGCATACATTTACCCTCTTGCCAATGCCATAGCAACTGGTGGCAGAAATTGTCCCTTGATAATCTAATACACTGACTACTTACTATGTACGAGAATGAACTTCACCTTTCGTACCAATTTGTAGTGACCGTTATCGTGAAATTTATGGTGTTGCAAATTGCATGTCAATATTTTGGGGAACAATCGGCACTTCTATAGAGGAATATAAAAATTATAAGTAATGTACATAGGTCCGAAACAGCGGCGTAGCGTGAGGTGTTCCCAGATGTGCTGTACTAAGTAGTAAGTAGCACCCACCACTCCACCCACCTCTCACGACGAGAAAGGGACTTCTCGTACACAGACATTTTTGGGGGTGATGTTACGGTTTCACAATCCCGCAACGCCGGCGGCATCAGCGAAGGAATACAGCCAAACTTCAGGACGATCGCCGCAACTTGTGTAGGCCAAGAATCTGATGGTTCGTGAAGTGTGCCCTAACTCCCTTGCAAAACCGTCTTGAGCCTGTAGGGATGGCTCTACCCTGGGCCTAGAAAAGGGCAAATCAGAGGAAAGGATTTTGACGACTTGGTGGGGGTGCGAAATGGTAAGGACAACAAGCTAGAGGCCAGGGGACACGCTCTCCGACTACGCGGAAGACCGGACCTCTCGTCGCGGGGGTCGAACATGGAACCTGGACAAGGCGCGAGGCTGACGTCGAAGACTCCTTCTACTAGCTTCGATCGGCAGCCGGCGTGGTGAGTTCTGTTGAAAAGGGCTGAGAGCGATCCTTACCCTAACTCCTATCTATCCTGTCTCTATTTTCCTTACTACTCTTCTAACTGTTGCGTTTCTAGAGCTTCACTTAATAAACTTCTGTCACCTACTTCTTATATTATTTCTGCTCCCATCACTTTCTTGTATATTTTCCTCCCTAGCCACTGAACCTTCCGCGAGGTGAGCAAGACGGAAAATATAACAATGGCTATACATAACACTGAGTTGTCTGTGAAAGCATTAGACTGGAAGGGGCAGGAACACATACAAGCCAGTTCTCCAATAATACACCTAGGTCTCTGCAACACAAGAGTCACGTGCTGAAAGCGTATAGTCGGTACCAATACCGCATCCACGGAACACAACCATTTGTCCGAAAATGCACCGCTCCTTTACTGCACAATACTTGACGTTCAGTGAGTGCATAGCGCAAGCACTGGATCACTTTACTGTGGAATGTCGTTGTTAACTATTATTAGTTGCTACATACCAGACAATTAGATTGCACAATACGCATTGCAGGGGCGTCAATTAGGTGGCCAGGGAAGGGGGGCAAACGCCCCCGGGATTTAGAAGGAAAAGCGTATACATTTTTTGTGTATTTTGTTATTTAAATAATACTAACGTAAGCACATAAAACTGAAGTTTTGTTATTAAAGTTTCTAATTTATACAGGCTTAATAAAAAAAGATGCAACTAGATCACTGTCGCCAAAAATAATATTGCCCTCCCCCCCTCCAAGAAAAATTTGAAATAACTCCCCTGACGCATTGTCGAACGTAGCAATCCACAGTAGAGTAATACAGCGCACACGTTGTAACCGTCTTCCGACCTACGCACATATAACATTTTTTGTTCCTCTAGATGACTGTTCCCCCAAAATTTTGTCACGCAATTTTTCCATATTTTGTAGAAAATCAAGTTGGCCTAATGAGTCGCATAAGCACTAGTTACGCAGGACTGTCAGAAATCATGGTACTGTCAGCTAGATGCTCAAACCACATTTATTCTGTATGTAGTTCTCTCTTCTGCCGCAGAAACACCTCACCTTATACGTGAGAGAAAAAAGGCGAAGTGAACCCTGTTTCTCTTCTGGTATTTATATAACACAGGTGTTGGTCGTGGCTGAAATAAAACCCAGGCTCCTGTACTGCGGTGTCGGGAAAAGCTGTTCTTACACTGTGAGATTTAATACGTACTTGCGAATATCAGTTTCGCCACTTTCAGTTGGCAAACAAAACGAGCGAAACATAATAATAAATTAATTAATATTTTCGTCTTATGTATTTTAAGGCAACTCAGCTAAAATTATAATCTTTGGCTTGAGAAGGAAATTTACTACTTAGAAGTGTAATACCATAGTGTCAAACTAAAAAAATAATCATTACTGTACGGATTAAAGTCTATGGTATATTATAATCGTTGTACAACATATTTTAATATTCCAAAAGCATTGGCCGTATTTCTCAAATACGTCGTCGGTTAACGTAGCTGCCTATCTGGTGGCCCTGGAGCGAGCATAGATAGGGATTTATATGTTAAATTATATTTGCTGGAGCTCAGTCACCTTTCAAGATATCGCTTTCGGACGAAAACCATTTTCTTCGCTGTAATGAGGAAAATACTTCTACAGAATTTTTTTAAAAATTCAACTGGTGTTTTCGTGTGTCCTTTGGAATCTAAAATATTTATTTTTTATTATTTTTTTTTTTTTACAGATTTCGGGGTGTTGAAAAAACAGCTTAAAAGATCCTATAACAATGTGAGTCGCACAAAGACGAACAGAAAGTCAGTGATTCGAAGGGTAACTTGCCTCAACGAATTTAATACGACGTTAAAAATACCTATCGTTGCTCTCGCTTGGGCAACGTCATTAATGTGTGTTAACGATGCAGAATTTTACATAAAAAAAATCCTGTTTACTAAATGATGTAAAATGTTGGGAAAACATGCACATTTTATTTAAGTTCAGTACTTTGTATTGGTATTACTGTATAAAATCGCACAACAGCAGACTTGAAAAAAAAAAACATATAATGTAATGAACGTAATGGCATTTGGAACTGTAATGTGGACTTTCCGAGTTTTGTATCTATTTTGTATAGCAAAATGGCGGAATGGGGTAACCAAGTGACTGCATTGAAAACAGTTTTTCAAAGCACAGTGTTTATCATTATTCTAAACTACTTGACTCGATCCACCATAAAAATAACAACGTAACGAGACAAACAAAAACGATAGTACGTTAGTTGTTTATTGTCCTACGATATTATTTTTAGATGTATACAAACTAACACAACCAAATTTTAAGACTCAGTTATTATGCATTCAATAAATATATTCAGACTATACCTTCCAACACTCAGTGAATGAATACATTTTGGACTCAACACATTTTGAATCAGTAGTACAAAATGTAAACAGACAACTAGTTGGACTTAACTTGTTTTGGTGGCGGACATAACGAATTTTGATACTCTTTTAGCCGTGGACTTGATTAGATTTGGAACTATACCCAGTTATGAATTCATTATTTAGAGGGGTACAAAACAGGTCTTTCTGTTCTTTTATTCTTAAAATGGTACGTATTCTTGGGCTCTAGAACATGATGCAGAAATCAAGCTTTCGGAAATGTGTGAACTTTACAAGTTTTCTAAACGGACGACATATTATTCTTATAAAAATGCCAGCTAAAAACCTATTGAACTGTGCAGCAGCACACGCCGATTTCAAGTCAATGAATATTCACGCTGACCATATTTGAATGCTCACGAGTCCTAGGTTGTTTTTATAAATAAAGTTGAAGTACACATCTTTCAATGACTCAGCGTAAGACAAACAAAAAAAAAAGCCGATAATTTTAGACGCCTCCAGCGTACAACAAAAAAACTTGTTGGGCGTTACACCATTAGTATCTTCGGCTGGTCACTAGTTCGCCGTTCGCCCATAAGATGTGTAAAAAGTAGTTCGTTTTTTCAAACAGGTGCTGTATCTCTGTTTGGTAAAAAAACACATGAACCTTTATATATATATATATATATATATATATATATATATATATATATATATATATATATATATATAAATTGCGTGGGTGGGGGTGCAAACTCATAATAAGCACGCCACGCGAATCCTGGACTAAATTGGAGACGAAAATGTTAGTATAGTGGCATAATGTTTAGAGATGGTGACATTTCGCGAATTCATTGACCTGCATGTTAGAATCAAATATCCTATGCATACTCAAGCCCTGTCTATCAGTTCATTGTCTGCTGTTCCACTGATTAGCAGTTAGTGGACAAATGGTCAGGACTTGAGTATGCATATGATATTTGATTTTAACGCGCAGGTCATTGAATTCGCGAAAATTCACCATCTCTAATAATGTTGTTCATTTTACGTGCACACTGCACGAAGAAAGTCCCCTCTTGCGCTCCACGTCGATGCATTATTTGATGTATGTTTACGTCATATAAACGTAGAATCATGTTTGGACTGTTCCCTGCACCCCATAATATTCAGGTCAGAACAGTAGTAGTAAGATATCTGTGGAGTGCAAGAAGGGACTAACTACAGTGCTATGTTGCCACATTGTGCATATGAAATGTCACCGTACAGTATTTTGTCGCTAACATTTTCGTCTCCAATTTAGCCCAGGATTCACGTGGTGAGCTTATTTGGCGTTTGTTTCTGGATAAGCTGCATATTCACTGATTACGAATGTAGTGGTTTTACTAATTAAAAAAACACTGTTGTGATCAACGAATACCAAGAGATTCCTGTATGGAAAGTATATAGAGCTATGTCACGGTATATCATCCCGACCACTCCCTATAAAGGTTGCACATAATTCACACGCCCCTCTAACTGCAGGCCACTTGGCTAAATAGCTCGCCAGCAGGCGGCAATCACACAGCGAATATTAGCAAGGACCAACCACTTAACCCCTAGTTACAAGGATCGCCACTTTGCATACAGTATGGCCCGTGCAGTAGGCGCCCACACATATTTGTTGCATCGTTTATTAAGAGCAGTTCTTGCAAAGAAGCAGAGAGTGGTGAATGTAGACTGCCCATTTGACTGAGCATTCACGAAAGCCAGTGTGGCTGTGCTAGCATTTAGGTCAAGCTTCCTTATTTAAACTGTTTTCGCGATAATAATTATTTTTTAATTTCAACAAGAACAGATATCAGAAATGTGTTCGGCAGGTTTGTTTAGAATTGTGTTTGGCGCAACAGCTATCTTTTTTTTTTTTTTTCGAGACTAGAAACAGTACGGTTTCGACTAATAAGGCAAGTAACGAAACTTTCGTCAATAACATACAGTAATTAGCTAAAACCACAGTATTTACTGTCTTGAAAATATTAGTCAACATTGTGAAAATCTTATTAGAAACTGCCTAACATATTTGTGATGTCTGCTCTCGTGTAGGCTTGAAAAAATTACCGTGAAGATATTGTAAACGGGGGAGCATAGCCTAAAATATACCATTAATTGCAAATCACTTTTCCAATAAGTAAAAGTAATTTTTTCGAGAACAACAATGCATACAATTTTAACAGTTTTTTATCGTATTTTTAAACAAATGTTCGGGATTTATTTCCTTACTGTGTTGTTTGAATGTTTACGCTTGTTTACCCGACACACATTTACTTGGATTATTCGGGATAATATATACGTTGCAATATAGCCAATAACTTCTAAGTAGACGACTGCATGAAAACTAGGACTAAAGTGCTCCTTACAGTGCTGTTCACGGTAAAGTGAACACTTTTTAAGACTTCCGTGTCAGTAATAATAATAGTAATAATAATAGCCTTAATGGGTTCTAAGGTGTTAACGTTTGATGATGGTGTAATACTTATACACTGGGTTTATTAATTTACTTAAAAGTAGCGAAATGATAAATCCTTGAAAGGAGAAAAATATTATTACTAAGGCTTCAAAATTGCTATTTTTATCGTGAATATTTCAGTGGTAGAATAATATTTTCTACTTCTTCAAGGATATGGCACAATTGTTTTGAAAATTCTTTAAAAAAAGTTCAAACTTGGTGGAACATGGAAAATTATTTCAAATGAACAAGTAAAATGAGATATTTATTTATTTTTATTTTTATTTAAGTTAAACTCGGAATTTAAACAAATTAATTTGTTGAGGCTTCCACTCAGCATAATTGTGTACCATTAGAATGACATGAAAATAGATTATGTTGCTTGCCCAAATTACAGTTTTTTTTTTAATAAAACTGAAAGTCAAAAAATTCAGAAGACAAATAAAATCGAACGAATGATACTTGCGTCAGGACATTGAGAGACTTCAAGAAATACAATGTAATAAGTGTTACGAAATGTCTTTAGTGCAAGAAAATCCTCAGATACACATTCGCGTGTATTCTGTTTCCTGCAACATAAACCACTGCACCTGAAAGTAACATGTACTGGGAATGTACAAAACATATTCTCAAGTTTTTATGCTTTAGGTTTCTCAATTTTCGGACAGTAAATAATTAGAAAACTTTTTGAATTCAGTACTAATCGAAGAAAATTGATCAATTTTGTGTGCAGTTCCCGACATACCAGCAGGAAGAAATCAAGATAGAGTCGTAGGCGATAGGCGTGAAGCCTGTTGCAAAATTTCACGTCAATATTTTAGGGGAAATAATACCCATATGTAGAGAAACAAGAAATGTTACAAAAATTGTTGTAAACACAGGCATGAAAACGCACCCTTACTGTACCACAGGTCTCATGACTAGGGACCCTTGTTTTTCGCGAAAAGAATTTTGCCTCACTTTGTATCCGTGCCTTACGTACACATCTGAAGTTTTGCTTCGTAGTCAGTGATAGGATATTTTAACTGTCACGAGCCTTGGGATTCTATCGGAAAATCACAGACGTGTGATGCGGGAAAGTTTTTGTAATTGGCTCAGACACGGTGCCAATAGCCATGAAGCAGAATAATATATGTGCACGTAAGGCACTGAAACAAACTGGGGCAAAATTCTTTTCCCGAAAAAACAGGGTCCCTAGTCATAACACAGTGTATGGCACGAGCTGGATCATGTTAGTGTGAAATATTACATCGGACAATGCCTACAGTCCAATTTAATACGTCTCGTCTGGAACGTAGTTGTCAATAATATCTGCAATTACATTCCTCAGTAACACGATCCACCCAACACACTATAGAATCATGTAGGCTACTTGTGAAGTGTAGTGCAGAAACGGTACATTTTCATACCTATGTTCACGTAACATTTATTGTTCCTCTAGATGTGATGAAACCATCCCAACATTCACCTGGAATGATCTTGAAAACCCCAGAGTAACATGATGGTCCGAGTCCAGTGGCGGCTCGTGAGTGAGTGACAGATTTTGGTCAGCGCTTAACATCGAGGTCTTTACCGCTGGTGAGGGGTGACATGAAGTGAGTATGGAGCAGCGCCGGAATGAATTGGCGGGGGAAACGGGAGATCCCCGAGAAAACCCGCCTACCAGCGGCATCGTCCGGCACGATTCCCACATGCGAAAATCTGGGGACCGACCCCGCCGGGAATCGAACCCGGATTGCCTTGGTGGGAGGAGAGAGGTCTGACCTCTCAGCCATCGCGGCCTCCCAGTGGCGGCTCGTAAGTTGCTACCAGATAGGGCACAAGTTGCAGAGAACTGTATAGGGTTGTGCGATAGTTGACGCTACAGTCACTGACACTTATTACTAACTGGTCACAACACAATAAGTACCCAGTAGATATTTCATTGTCATTGGTGTACGGCGGTGCGTTCGCACGAGTGTACAGTTCTTGGCAACAAGTGCACACGAGCCGCCACTGGGTCCGACCATGATTCGTACTCAAATCCTCTACAATGTGAAGAATGTGATTTACCACTATGCCAAATATGATGCGTGCGATAATTTTTTTAGGCTACTAATATTAAAATAGATGCGTATAAATTATCCCAGTGAAATTTGCGAGTAAATCCACTTGGCGTGCATTATACCTAGAGCCCACGATTTTTGGTGAAAAGAATTCTGCAACCATTTGTTTCAATGCCGTATGTGCACATGTGCAGGTCTGCTCCGTGGTCAGTGATTGGTTGTTTTATAACTCTCAGCGCCTCGGGGTTTTACCCGCAAATTACAGACGTGTGGTGTCGCAGTAACCTTGTTCCTGTCGGCACAAGTCAAATGAGCCACGCCTGTGTTACAATACATTCTGCCAATAATCAAGAAGCAGACCTGGAGATGTGCACGTAAGGTATCGAAACAAACTGTTGCAGAATTCTTTTCACCAAAAATCGTGGGCTCTAATTATATCACCTTACACGCGCAGTGTTTCTGTCATTCGCTGCGTTATCCAAATGATGGGCTTTTTTCCCCCTCTTTGAGCACTGACGTTATGAAAGACCATTTAAGCTGTGTTTGTCCAATCATGTCGTGACAGGGTGACGTGAATGAAGCGTCTTCCTTTCACGTCCCAGTTACTTCTATCTCCACACTGCACTGAGAAAATAGGCCTAACGCTCATTAAACTGTGCTACGTATCACTCCAAGTCCACTTCTTAGTGCAAGAAAAACTTTTCCACTGTGTTATAAAAGGAATTTTTCTACTTCCATGGGATTGTGAGATGTTGCATTTCACGCGGGGAGTTCACGTTCAATTTCTAGGGTCCAGCTGTGTATTTCATATACCATTGGTACATCTGGCTCGTCTCATACTACAATAGGAAATGGCAAAATGTTGTGGTATCATATCTTCCACAGACATAACGTCAGAATCTACGATTATTTCCACGATCAATTATAGATATCCGTTCTTACAACCGCATGTGGATTTCATCGGCTTGACCGCATAATCAGCTCTGTTATATAAAGAAACCTATCATGTTTTCGTATAACTGTTATATATATATATATATATATATATATATATATATATATATATAAACTAACATATCGTATCTTAAGACACAGTATCGTTTAACACTTTTACTAACAAAGTTGTTTAAGTATTTTTGCAAACATTTTATGAACTGTGTGTGGTTGTAGCCGTGGTGCACTAATTACTTAGGAGTAAGTGAATGAAAAGATATTCGTGTAACAGTGAGGTTATGATCACTGGTGACGAGTGATGTGATGTTAGTGTGGAGCACGACGTAATGAAATGGCGGGGTGAGAAGGGGTGGGAACGGGAGCTTACAGAGAAAATCTGCCGGCCGGTCAACATTTCCTACGCCTTTTTTTTTCTCATACTAGTACTATGCATGTCATAAAAATATAGAATATACCGAAAGTATAGAAAATAGTTTTTTTTTAAGATCACTTGAACTCTCTACTCTTAAGTGGATTGGTGCATGAGTGGGTGAAGTTTTTTGGCTGTACTTCACTGCGATGCAGATATCTGCCAAAAAAAACTGCAGAGAATAGGAATTGGGATTGGCGCAAGTTATGTATTTTATGTATAAGCTATGATGCAGAAACAATTAATCTATTAACACATTTTAAGTTGTTTGTTGTGTATTTTGAACTTTTATAAAATAATTTTTTTAAACTTAAGCCCTTAGAGTGTAATTTTTTACAGCAACTACACAAATTATAGTATTAAAATTAATGTCGTTCTTGTGGTAAGATGTATTATAGCAATGTCTTGAGGTGTACAGATCACATTTAAAATTAAATATTTTGATACAAAATGTCGTTTCACTCTTTGCAGCTTTTACTGTTGTTATTTTGCTAATTGATTATGCAATTACGTGAAACACGTGTTCTGAAGCGAACGTTCTGGAAGTATGCGTGAATTTCTAAAAATTCTCACGAGCACCTCATGAAAGTAGTTGCAACAACAAATTTTGGTGTCAGGGCACTTACGTCAAGAAGGTAACCACAATGATATACTATAAGGCAACGTATGCAGCTTAACAATATTTCTGTTTTTCATGCACCAATGCCTTTCAGCTAACGATAGGGTGCGGCATAAAGAACTCCCCGATTTGAGAGGCAGCGGACAGAGATATCGTTGAAGGGGGTGGGGAAGGGGGACATGTTCTTGAACAACTTCATACGTGCCGTTTTCAGTGTACGCCATGGCTTGGTCAGGTGAACATCATACGTTGGTCGTTGAGCAGTTTATTCAAAATGGCCGACCGCCAATATTCATCGTGCCTTCCGTATACGCTTCGCGCTCGGACAGGAGCCTGTTCCCGATAAGAAAACTCTTTCTTCGTGGGTTTCCTATTTTCGAGCGACAGATTCTGCTTTGAAACGGAAACCACAAGGTCGACGAGGCTACAGGCCCAGAAAATGTTGCTGCAGTGAGAGACTCAGTTCAATAATCTCCTTGACGATCCGCAAGGAAGCATGCAGTAGCCTTACGTTTACCTGATCGAAGTGTGAGAAGAATCTTGCATCGCGATTTGAAAATGCATCGACCTTGAGGTTTCCGTTTCGAAGCAGGTCCTGTCGCTCGAAAATTGGAAACCCACGTAGAAATGGTTTTCTTATCGGGAACAGGGTCCCGTCGTCCGAATGCGAAGCGTATGCGGAAGGCACGTTGAGTATTGGCGGTCCGCCATTTTCAATAAACTGTCCAACGACTAACGCGCGGTGTTTAGAGTGCGTGGTAGATAAATAAACACTGAAAACATCAATTGATTTCTACGTTTTTTTTAAGCCAATATGTATAAAATACCAATAACAATCCTAGATAATGGTATTTGGCAACTTTACGAGTAAATATTCATCCATAATTACTAATTCGTTACGCGTGATCTCTTGCACCGCAGTTAAATGCACGAGGTTCCGGCGTCAGAGATTGTGCCTCAGAAGTTCATAACACTGGAAACAATTTTGTTTAAAACGTGGGCTAAAACTATTGTCTAGGATTGCTATAGATTATTTTTTTGCAAATTGGCTTCAAGAAACCTACAGTTATTGATTAATACTTTAAGCGTTGAATTATGTACCATGCCCTCTTCACCTGACCAGCAGTGGCGTACACTTAAAACGGCAGGTATGCAGCTGTTCAAGAATATGTCCCCGCACCACTCTACTATGTCGCTCTCCTCTGCACGCTGCCTCTCAAATCGGGGAGTTCTTTCTGCCGCACTTTGTATAAGACGAATATAAATGTATGTGTAAGCATTAGGTGAGTCAAACTGTCGTGATGCGATACGACGGTAGAGTTCATGCACACAGCACATCTCACTCTGGCTTAAGAGGAGTGTTAGACAATTTTATTGTATTTTCAGTTTTTCAGATATAACATATATTGAAATTAATTGTATTATCAAAATTTTCTCTTCGATAAAGCATAATATATATTCTTTATAAACTGCTTAAACTGCTTGACATAAAAATAATGAAATATTTCATAAATTTTTCATGCAAAAGACATTGTAGGAGAATAATAGGTTAGCTTTCAAGAATTATCTTGCAGTGATTTTGCTCGACAAATTAATGAAAGATTCCATTATTATTTATGTGAAGCAGTCCACCAATAATGTATCCTATAGTTTGTGGAAGAGACATTTTTGATAATACAATTTGAATAAATGTTATGGCTCAAAAACTGAAAATACAATCCAATAGTCTAACACTCCCCCTTAAGGTGGCTGTACTGTTCAGGCCGCCGAGAGGTCTGCAGAGCTTCGGCCGTTACGAGATTATTAAAAAACGACTCAACGTGCGTAAGTCGTCTTCTTATGAATATTATTCAAAGAACGTAACACGCGTATATACCCATTTTAGATCCTCCGTGTTTCTCTAAAGTTTATTTCTACGCTGTCGAAAATGGCGAATAAAGGATGTTTTTGTTGCCCTTTTTAGGTATTAAAGTATTAGCACAGAATATTTTATAATGTATATGCGTGTACAGTACACGTGTATATTTATTATTACGTCATAACATGATAGGGTAACCAATGAATGTCTTATAGAGGCGAGTTGTCGGCGAGAAGACAGCACGCCAGGTCAGTGACTAGCGTCTACAGACTAGGGAGATTTGTGGTGCTCGTGCTGTATCATCCTTATCGCTTCCGCACTTAGAGCTTGGGAACGCTCAAAATGTGTTCATCCTGGCAGCCACCTTAAGAGCCCTATACAGCTGCCGCACGAGCATTGGTACAGCGTGTTAAGAGAAAGTTTTCCTAAGAGATACCACTAATCATGTGTTTAATAACTACTAGTCTATCTACAAATGCTGTTGAGTTGACCCCGTTATGACTGAAAGCGCCACTAGCAATGAAGTGTTATTTTAACAATGCAATATAGCGTCATACTAGCAGTTCTCCTAGCAGCTCCGACACTTGCTTGCTCCTTGTAGATCCACTTACACAATATTAAAACAACACCAGAGTGCCAGTGGCGCCAATCAGTCATATGAGGGGCAATTTTCAACTACAAGTGTCCTGACCTGTTCATCTATGGCCGTGTTTCAAACTATGCTTCTGTATTTTATAATTTTTTTTTTTTTTTAAGAAATATATCATGCTTAGAAACATGGTTCGGGGTACCGCAATATGGCCAAAAACGGCTTTTCCAGACTGTTGCATAGTAAAAAATACCAATCGGAAACGTACAACGAA
Organism: Medauroidea extradentata; assembly: GCA_003012365.1. NCBI lineage: Eukaryota > Metazoa > Arthropoda > Insecta > Phasmatodea > Phasmatidae > Medauroidea > Medauroidea extradentata. Next base: position 38,024 of record PNEQ01069848.1, on the reverse strand, counting down.
AATAGCGAAGCACAGAATTTTGTACGGAATTCTATACTGAATAATGGACTTTGTTTTACACTTTCCATAAATAAAATAATAGGGTCACCACTTAAAGACCCATAGGAAAAAGCCAACGATCGAACCACTGCACGCCGTTTCCGCGCCCCGCATATAGAGGCGACACGTTTGTTGACTCATGAGCCAGTATAGCTCTTATTGCCTGCCAGTTTCCGTATCTCAGACGAGTCATCTAGTTCCTGCTGTTTACGGTTCTTAAAATATGGTCAGCGATACGCGCGGTTGCTGACTGATAGCTTGCTGACGGCAGGTGAGATTCGGCACGATGGTCGATAAAGCACCCGAGCGAAAGAGGCGACAGCGGACCACCTCGCCCGTTCAGGAATTACTCCACATTAAATTAACAGCATATATGGACTCCCTTGGGGACGGCCCGACCTGCCATAACGGGAGGTAGCGACGTGCGGCGAATAATCGCTCGAGCAGCGCTGCGCCCTACATTGGGCCTGCGCGTGCGCACTGCATGTCGGGGCGTGGTCCTTCTCGCTGGCCACCGAGATGAGACAGACGCCGGTAGTTAATTGCATCGGCGGAAAATCTTCCTATAAATAAACAGTTTAACGTCGCATGCAGAACAGGAAATGTGTCTTCAATCTTCTGAAGGAACAAAACCCGATACTCACTATCCTTAATTCTCTACTCAATGCCTTGCTTATTTCGGTTCCTAAATATCGATACCGACTTTACACAAGAATTTGGTAGCAAAACTTCTGTGTTGCGTACACGCTATCATTGTTTACTAACAACTTTCGGTACATAAAGAGGAAAAATATATTTGTGATGTTGGTTGCTATAATCCATAATGTATAACTGTAGAGTTCCCGAAAACTATTTCACAAACAAGACATGCATGTGATTCCCAAATACAGGAGTGCCCACAAGGAGGGATCATTGCGCAAGTTGCGCATTTATAATTTTTTTGGGGGGAGGGGCGGTGGTCAAGAATAAAATGTTTAATCGTAAACGAAAAATGTTTTCATGTTTTCATGATTGTACATGTACCATCTTGGTATTACCTACAAAGTAGGCTAGTAAAAACCAGAGCAGTTGTATTTGTTTGCGATAGTTTTTACGAAAAAGTAGCCTAAATATCTAGTCGTAATTTTTTTTTTTTTTTTTTTTTTTTTTTTTTTTTTTTTTTTTTTTTTTTTTTTTTTTTTTTTTTTTTTTTTTTTTTTTTTTTTTTTTTTTAAGTTTTTGGGGGGATTTGCGCATTGGGTTTTGGGGGGATGGGCACCCCTGCCCAAATGAGTTACAGTGTCTTGTTTTATTTAAGTTTTGATAACACCAGCAGGCGTGTGATAAGTAGGAAACAAGTATTATATTTCTTTTTAAATCACATTGGCAACCCTGCTTGGGTATTTCGCATGCGCCGTGGCTTAAAGTGCGCATTGCGCATGCGCGTGAACATACACTACGATGAAAAATAGGACAGGCTATATCTGTGAAATTAGCACGGAATTCTGTCTGGAACCAGCGGAGTTGCGGTACACACTGTAGCAGTGCTACTTGTACTGAATTAGGTACGGAATTCTATACTGAATTATGGATATTGTGTACCGGACTTTAGAAGAAAGAAATAACCTTCATGACAAAGTAGAATCTTGCCATGAAGACGAAGATGTGTCTCATGTCAGGAAGGGCTACTATAGATGACAGAAAATGGAGGTTAATGCAGCTCCATAGGTGAATGAATATAGCACTATCGATGGCGTATAAGTAGAGGGCACGAGTATTTCGCGTATTGATTGTAAGTCAGGTTGAACGCCAATAACCTGTATATCACTGTAATTTCCGTGATTAGACGACAGCTGTTTATACACGTCTTTGGAGGTTGCAAGCCAGTAGTAAATAATAAAATAATTCATGGGGCTACCCACATGTACAGTTAGGAGCCAATGGATATTCGACTTTGGCCAGTGTGTGTGTGTAGGACTGAGAAGTCTAGCCTGCAACCAGATTAACACGCGAAATACTCGTTCCTCTACCTATAGGTGTCTAGCGCTAAAGACTACACAACACGCGCATATTGCCTCGTGCTAAGTCTACGGTGCAAGCCACTTAGCTGTCCTGTAGTCTTCTCGCGAATAAATCGCCTTTAAGAGACTGTCAGTAATGACCCTGTTTTTACGACAAAAAATAAATAGAAAGTTATATTGTACACGTGTATACCTTTAATTATATTCTGCACCAAGATATTCATACATAAAAAGGGCAGTAAATCACCCATTTTTGCCATTGTCAGTGACCAGAAAAGAAGCTTTAAAAATACTGTAGGACACCAGAAAAGGGTATACCCACGTGTGACGTTCTTAGAAATATTTTCCTGAGCAGACGTCACTCATGCACAGTTGGCGAATAATTTTCTGTCGGTCAAACATATGCACACCACTTGCGGGAGGCCTGAATAGGCGGTCTCCTATGGTAGAGAGGGCATGTCGTTCTAAAGGCATGTCCGTCACACAGCCGGCCCGAAAAATGGCTGAGGTGAGTTGAAATAGGATTTCAGCTGGGAGGCGAAAATCTGAGATCTGCTCGTTAAATCCTCCGGCCGATATATAGAACGCCACTTTTCCCACGTGCGCAAATCGGGGCGAGCTCACCGGAAAATGAACCCGGAACCCCGGTATTAATAATTCATGTTATAGTTGAAATTATTATACTTCGTGCCAAGTGGCTTATCATGAATTTTACCTAACGGGAAGATTTGCAAAGAGAGTATATACATACTGCCCGTCGGTACTAACCCTTCAATTCCCTCTCCAAATACCTCTGCTGCTCGAAATCGATGCCTTGACCTCCCAAATATGAATTATTTTGCTACTGATAACCTAAACACGCCGCTCTGTCACAGAGAATGGTCCTAGCAAGCCATTATTGGAAATGGAGAAAGGTATAACACCAGAAATGTCGAACACTTCCTTCCACTTCCTTTTAACCTACCCCGAAAATTCGCTACATTCGCCACGTTTCGGGTTTACTTGCGTCATTACCCTGATTACACTGATATGTCGTTTTCCTAACGATTTAATTAATTATTTACAGAACGGAGTTACAAATGCGAGTATGACCGAGTGCTGAAACATGTTCTCTTGATCCCCACTACTTCATTAATTTATTTATTTAATTGGGCTTTGCGCCTCGTCGGCGATATCATAAGAGACGACTAGGGGAGCCAGAACCGACAATCGAACCCAAGTTCCTCCCGAGTGCAACGCTTACTGCAACGATACGGCTTATCAAGGTACTTTATTTTAACAATAACTTACGAACAATTTACAGAATGTAAAAATTCCTGATAATAATGAAATAGAATTAAAATTATAGAATGCAGGTTGTGTGTACGTACTGATTGGAATGCTGCAACTTACATTCCCTAATATGAAAGGGCTATTATTTTTACTTTGTAATTTTATGCAGTAAACTACAGATATGCTATATGTGAATGTCATATAAGCTACGTCTGATTACAATACAAATGAATAAAAGTTTTTGAACATACTTACTTACACAGCGAACCAGTAAATGTTTTACATCTCAATGCATCAACTACTTCTGCGAAATATTTGCGTTACAATGTTAACTGCCAAGCCGTTCTTAGAATGAGTACGTCGAGAATCTCTAATTTATTAAGAGAACAGTTTACAACGATATCCTAACTAGTATTGTAGCGTTGCGTGAATAATTGAGCTTAGTTCAACTTGCCAAAGCGGGATGTAGAAAACAGACCGTGACACAAACAGAGCAAAACTTGCCTGACGGCTGTCACTAAGTAGCCTATTCTGGATGTACTGTAGCGTGAAGAGATACGTGAAATGCGGTCAGACGGTTAAAACACATGTTGAAACAAACTGTAACTGAAACGTTGTAACACACACGTGATATTCTTAAGGTCAAATGTCCCCATAACAATTGTAAATGCCACTACCACGAGGCAACACCAAAATGAAGTGATTTTATTTCTTGATTTTCTCTAGAACGAGTAAACCGATTTTCAATCTGAAAATTGTAAATTGAGTAGTTTTAACAAACAAATTTTGTTAATTATGTTTTAACCACATGGATTAAACAAAATATGAGTCCGATTATCTAACTCTTAAAAGAAATATATATTTAAAAACGTGAGCAGAGTACAATATGATGCACAAAGTAAGAATAACTGTTATAAAACGAACGAAGATAAATTAAATAAATCAATCATATTGGTAGCGAGTGATGGAATAAGGAGGGACGGAGACAGACCTTGGGACGGAGGGAGAGAGAGCCAGCCATGTGTTGAACAAAGATAGAAAAGCCACGCCGCTGAGAGGACAGATAACTTAAAGTGTTGTGCATGTCATGTTTCGAGATAGGCTTCCTCCAACCCATTTCTACATGACTTGAGTATCATGCTTCGGTTTTCGGCCAATGATATGTTCTCATCTCTCATCGTTACGTATGGTAGCCGCCTTCTTAGTGAGGACAACGCCCTCACCAAGTAGTGCAGAAGTCCGTCAATTATTTCAATATTGCTATGATGTTTGAGTGCGCGATATAATAATGCTATATGTAACGTAACCAAAAAATGGAAACTGAAAGGAATACCTGCCGTAGGTTTTTCAAAAGAACAACGTGATGTTCGATTCTCCTGCAAAACTTCAGGACCGTAGAAGAAAAACCAATGAAAAATATGTAATTTTTTTATGTAGACAATCATTGTGGTTAAGGTAGGGAGATCTCTTTTTATGCGTTTATGTATAAATGTTGAATCTGGTGTGTAATAGGTGTGCGTGTATAAAATATATATATATTTATATATATATATAAATAAATATATATATAGCATGTATGTGTTGCTTTGGTTTATTTACTCTTTAAATAATGGCAAAGTTAAGGTGTGTTGCCTTCTGTTACACTTAACCGTCCTACGTCTGAATATATTGGTCAAATACAAACTCGGTAACATATTTTCTAATTTACAAAGAGCTCTTTTACTATTCAACTTAAGAAGCCAGATTCGCATAAGTTTAAATAATCTTTACAGATACACGACTAATTCCGACCAAATAGTTGATTACTTAACGTTAATTACTTTACAGAATTAATCGTACTGACAACAAATGTTGTAGGTTATGTTTAGTGCGTCACTTGTGAAAACCAGAAGTGTTAGCGAGTTTTATTAGATGGTCAGTAAACAGTTCCACGTTCAGGCAACAGAAACAGTAAATAACCTCAATGATTTGTGGGTAGGAAAGGATAATCCTCGACACTGCAGTGTAAAAGGGGAACGGATTAAGTAAGTAAAGGTTAGAAATAGTCAACTGATAGGATGATCATAATCGCGTGCTGTCGTGGTGATAGTTATCTAAATGTTTCAATATGTATGTCAAGACGTTGGAGTCAGCATCTGAAAAAAATAGCATTTTTTTTTTTAACAGGGTTAGGATGTGAAGTATACTTTTGTCATTTAGACATAGGCAATTTAATATTTTATTATTACCCAAAACAACTTCACATAACCTTGATTGCACTTAGTTCCACCGGCTTGCATTAGGATGCACTCTAAGTTGCACTAGTTTTCACTAAGTTGCAGCATTTTGCACTAGTTTGTACTAAGTCACACTATCTTGCACTAAGCTACACTATCTTTTACTAAGTTCCACTATCTTGCACTAAGTTGAATTATTTCGCTTTCATTTGCGCTATCTTGCAATATGTTGTACTAGTTTGCATATAGTATTCCTAGCTTGCATCATTCCTAAACCAACCTAACCTAACCCAACCTAACCTTACCTCACCTAACCTTACCTCACCTAACCTTACCTAACCTAACCTTACCTAACCTAACACAACCGAACACAACCTAAACCAACCTACCTAACCAACCTAATAAAACCTAAACCAACCAACCTAACAAGCAAATCCCAACCTAATGTATCCTAACCCAACTAATTATCCCGAACCAAATTAATCTAAGTGAACCAACTGCACTAAATTACACTTTCTTGCACTGGGTTGCACTAAGTTGAACTACCATAAACTGGGATAACTTTGTCCCAATCAAAATTTCAGTGGTTTTTCGTTCAGTGAAGAACATTTAAATTTTTATCTGATTGGATTAAATGTATTTTTTTAAGCACCAGTCTTGGATTATCTGTATAATAACTAAATTATTCCAAAAGTAATATTTTAAGTGGGACAAAGTTACCCCAAAATGGGCCAAAGTATCGGTATCTTGCACTAAGTTACACTAGCTTGCACTAAGTATCACTAGCTTTCACCCACTCTAGCCCAGCATTACCTTACCCAACCTAACTAAACCCCACCTAAATTAACTTAACCTAATATAACCCAACTTATTCAACCCAAACCAACTTCCCGTAACACCTCTGGAACAAAGTTCCAACAGTTTACATTAAGATGCACTGTCTTGCACTACAGTGCACTTTCTTTCACTATGTTGCACAAACATGCACGAAGTTATATACTCGCAGAAATGGAATTTTGGCTATCTTATACGATACATACATTAATTCCTGTAACTAAGCGAGGACTAGAATGACTATAGTTTAGGAATAAGTACATAGAAACGGCATGCGTAGTTATTGAAACAGTACCGAAAACTCCAATCTCTCATTGGGGTCCACGGTGGCCGAGGGGTCGGACTAATCGCCTCCCACCAAGGCAATCCGGGTTCGATTCCCGGTGGGGTCGGTCCCCGGATTTTCGCATGTAGGAATCATGCCGGACGATGCCGCTGACCGGCGGGTTTTCTCGGGGATCTCCCGTTTCCCCCGCCATCTCATTCCAGCGCTGCTCCATACTCACCCCTCACCAGCGCTAAATACCTTGATGTTAAGCGCTTGACCAAAATCTCTCACTCACTCCAATCTCTCCCCCTTTCCCCTTTCCTACAGATATTACTTATCACTCACCATACGTGGGACGACCACAGTCGTCCCACCCCCAGATACGTTATAATATTCTATTTATCTTTCCGCTTAAAGTACTTGGCCAATTCAAAATCTGAAAAGTGCTCTATGCATTTCACTTATGGTATGGAGACTTAAAAAAAAAAATATATATATATATATATATATATATGTTTTAAAAAAAATTAAATATATTTTGAATATCATTAAACGTAATTATCAAAATTTAAATGATAATCCGTTGTACTATTCAATTTTAAGATTTGAAACGCATCCACAGTTTTTCAATTTATTGTTGGAATAAATTTCATTTATCAAAGTGCTGCCATCATGTGGCAGAGAATCTCTCTAGACGTGCGGGACATTTAATCTTAATATGTATGGCAGGCGATACTATGGTTGGTGATGGCAATATTCTTTTTACATTACCGTACTACGCTATAAAAATGAGCTAATACAAAAGGATTCCCTTAAAAATCAACAGTTCAGTCAATTTCCATTTTCAGAATAGTTTATATGCGAATAATTCTGGTTATTCAAACGCACGAAAGTTCAAACTGTGACGAAACAAAATATTTAAGATAAAATTACCAAGGACAGTAAAATACAATTTTTTTTAGACACCGTTGATGTGCAACAAACATAAAATATAGCAAGGAAATAAAGTTTAATTAAGTATTGAGATGCGATGGAATTTAAAGATAGGGGAAACGAGAGTTCCTTGAAAAAATATTTAAAGCATAGAATATTTTCTTCGAAGGATTTAAAATTCGTGAACATCCATAAGTGAGAATACAGTAAAGAATCGTATGATTTTTTGTAATATGATGCTTATTTATGCAAATAGTTACATGATAATTCTTCTGGGATGGGATCGAACCTGTTTTGTTAGTTGGTTTTGTTGATGTATGCTCCTGCAGCGGAGTTTTTTTTTTTTTTTTTTTTTGTGGCTGGTTCGGAAATTTCCGTTCAGTTCCACCAGGCAGTTAATACCGAGAGTGTCAATCAGTACGATTCGTCACTGACACATTGACGACGCGTTGTAAATGAGGAACGTGTCCATGCAAGAAGCGTACGGAGCGTATTCTTTATTTTATTGTTGGCTGAGAGGTGTTACGTTCGGCTCTCGTCACGACCCGCGCCATCTGCAGTATATGGCGCTATGTAAATGGAGGGAGAGCTTGTCTCGTGTGCAGCCCACTTCAGATGTGATCTCACTACGCTGTTCAGAGCTTGAGGGTCGTGCAGCGGAAGCCACGAGCTACCTTACCTTCAGTGGCGTCGCGTGATTGTGTTGTGAAGTAGTGCTTGCACTCCCTGGGACGACTGCGGACAGTCAGATTTTAATGTTGTATATTATTAACACACTGAAAAACTTACACTGGATTTATCAACTAAGTTACACATAAACACACACACGCATACATATATATGTATATATATACTGTACATATATATAGTGCATAGATGAATATGCATACATAAATGTACAGCGGTACAGAGTATATATAGATACACGTATAACTAAACATTTATGTATAATATTTTGATTACAATTTTTGAGTTATTAACAATTGTAACTTTCACGTGTCTATGGAAAATTTATGTTATGTCTATATTATTTCCAAATCCAAATTAACTTTTTGCTATATCGTATCCATATAAATGTAGTCTTTTAACCTATATAGAACAAGAAAATCCTTACACCGTAAACTATATCCACGTGGTACCTGTGGCACAACAAGAACAACTAGGTGGGAATTCGATCAGACGATCTTGGGATTACTGTTTTTACACCTTGAGACATGTTTATGTCTCACGGTAAATTTTATGAGTTGGTGGCGCTGTGTTGCCGCTCCATATTGTCTGTATATTGTAGTATATTTGTGTAATTGTATATTTTTTGCTTTAATTTTAATATACGCTGTAATATTTACTGTTATTACTGGTATATTAAATTATTCATTTGTATTTTTAAAGGGCTGTTAGCCCGTTTCCCGAAATGGCCGCTAGGTGGGAGGGCTGAGTCTGACGTCACTGGCAGTGACCAATACGTCAGGCAAGATGGACGTGTATGGAAATGAACTGGACTGAACTTGTGAAAAGCCTTGAAAATACGATGGCGACGGAAACTAATTTTCTTGCAAGACGTTGCAGTATATTTTCAAAAGATATGTTGGCAGGCAGTGCCGATTATGAAGGCGTATAGTACAAGTTGTGATAGTCGGCGTGCACAAGGATACTTGGTGTGCTGCTATGTGCAAAATTACGCAGCGTAATTTGGTGTCTGAAGACGAGAGCTTTTAGGTCGCTGAAAGTTCTGCTCAATAAGTGGTATCAGGGAAACATCCACTTTAATATTTTGCAAACCTGCCTAGATCGCTGTGAGTGACGTCGAGGGACAGCCAGCTCCAACACCGGCGAGTCGTATGGGGAAGCAGCTGTTACCTACGTCACACAGACGTTCCGTGGAGAATCAGCTGTTTGTCTTGCACGGAGTTACGGGCCCCAACGATTGCAACGAGTTCATGCGAAGATCATAAGGTAGGCGACGATCTATTTATTTATAGCCGATAATCCTGGCAGGAAACGTAAAAATAAGATACGTCAGACTCACCTCGGCCCTGAACTTTAAACGTAATATTTATTACAGACTCTTTTTTTGATATGTCAAAAGTAAATAGAGCTAACGTATTTCACAGATTGTATTCTATTTAAAAAGTTGGTGTAGTTTTTCTGTAGAGACTTGTTATGCATAAATACATATACATATTCTCAGAATTACATTGTGTCGCGAAATTAATTCACCTTGGTTTAGGATCACGTCAATAAAAACCTCCTTTAGGTGACGTGCTCAAATAAAATATTTTTTTTTTGTGTTAGGGCCTTTTATAGACTTAAGGTGTTCTATAAAAAGTCGCGCCTTCATGGCTACAGGACCCTTAAGGGCACGTCCCAACCTGACTTAAAAAAAATTTTTTTTTGTTTGTCGGGCACATTGGTTATGTTCACCCGCCTTGCCACTGTGACAAACATTGTTCCCTTTTATGACGAAGCAAATTCATGTGACCTGAGCTGTCTGTGAATAAAAGTAATCTATTTTTTTATTTAGTCATATTTTCTACGTGGCGAAATTGAAGCAAATGTCTTTTCTTACATTTAACAATGGTTATTATAGATAACAAAGTACTTCTACCAAAATGTATATGTTTGCAGTAGTGGTTTCTGATGATTATCGAATGGGAGAGAGTTTTTCTGTTTGTTATTGAATTGCGCAGAAAGTTTTTTAAGTACTTAACTAAACAAATTTTAAATACCAATATTTTTTATTAAAACAAAAATACTTGGCACATCAAATTCCTCAAGTAAAATGTAATCATGCCAATTTTATAAGTGAAAGAACAATAATTGACTAAAAATACTTGTAATTTTTACTGAACAAAAATTATGTGCTTGTTGTACATAATTGAGGATGGCAGTACTATTCAGTATCATGCTTTCCTAATCGAAACTCAGCAAGAAAAATAGCACAAACAAACATTGTAAAATCACGCTACAGCTTTGACAATTTTAAGGGTTAAGAATGCTACATGTCTTTGAATGTTTCATAGAATTGAACAGAATGACAAGCTCTATTATTGTGGACTTACGCCATTGCAATATCATGACGTCCCAGAAGTTTTAGAAAGAGACTAAGAAAGACAAACAACGAAATACGAAAATAGAGAAAACAAGCTGAGTTGGCTGTAGCCAACACATCCATGAACCAAAACAACAAAACATGAACGATTCCATAAGGAATTAGTCAACAACAAATAAAGGACAAAAATTAATAATAATAAACAACCAAAAATAAAAGTTGAAATACAAAACAAACTAACGTGTAAAACTCAGGACATCACAATTAAGACAGCACGGACAATACTGGAACGAATACAATAATGGACGGAAGACAAATGACACTATCCTGTGTGTTCATTTGTTTGATTGACAGTTGATGTTAAATGTAGTAATTACTGTACCATGTAGACTGCGAGCAATTTTTAGCCACTTACAAGAACTTCTTCATCGTCCAAACATTACATATATTTTTACAGGTATTAAGATTTATAGTTATAAAAGTGCACATGTACTGAATGCTTGTTTATATTTGTAATGATATAGTTCGTATCTACACAGTGTAATCAAGGAACCAAAATAATAACTAGTATTAAGCTTTGTATAACAATGTATTTGTATTTACAGATAAATTACTTCTACATGCACGTATAATGCTGCCCTGCCATTACATTTTTTTGTGCAGTAAAAAATTGTAAAATGGGTTTCTTGAAGTCTGTGTGGGTCTAACAAAAGGAAATGTTGCGCCCATTTGGACCTCAAGAGACGCCAATAATGTGTCCATCACCTGTACCGAATCTGTGTATACAAAATCAGTTTATTGTACAAAACTGTTATTTCAACAGTACCAATTCAGGTGATGTCAGTTGTTTACACGTTTCTGAGCTGGTCAGTCAGCAGCATTAAAGTTTAGAGTCTTACATAAGGGTAAATGAAACACAGAGTAACTGCAAATTAAAATAATATGTATGTATAAATTGTGAAATGTTTTATATACATATTTTAATGTTGGATGGTTAAAAAACTGCACTTTAATTACTTATTAAAAATGTTTGTGTAGTGTTAATTTTAAAAAGTTTACATTCTGTATACGTTATCTGCAGCTATAAATCATTCCACATTTGGACTGTATGAGTAACTTCAAATTATGTGAAATATTCTCATCAGAGGGAAACAAATAATCCAACCAGTGTTAGAATGTAAACATAAACAGTGCCAAGTGATAGTCACGTGGCAATGTTTGTTTACATGTGGCGGAAGGATACGATAGGGCAAAAAAAATTTAGCAGGGCTTAATCCAGTGCTCACTTTATTCGGAACCACATATAGTCAAAAGCAGTTGTTGGTTTAATGCCTAAGCGGCGGTTGCATCGCGCGATGTTCATGGTGCTGCGTTTGACGGAGATATCCTGCGAAGGAGAAGAAGAACAGTAATTTATTTGCAATGTTTAAGCGCTTGGTTGCATCGAAGTCGTTGCACAGTTGTTTCGGTAAACAAAGTAGCAACGGAAGTGCTCGGTTTCAAATTCCTGGCATACAGCGAATGTCGATCGGGTAGGTTTTGGTAGTATATTTAGTTTCATTTTATTAATGATACTGCAATTGGTAAGTCAACGATCGCAGTTAGATCACAGATTAGTTGTGAAACCGCAAGTGTAGCTTGTCGCAGCCTGTCGTGACACATCGCAGCGAAACGCGTCACAGAGTTGTCACGATCCATATCAGAAGCGAACTTACCGATGTTTCATGAACTCGGAGACTTGTTTGTATTTACCGTGTGCCATGTTTTAGTGAGTGTGCTTGAGCGTGTTAGCCGACAGTGTGTTTTCGTGGAATAATACGTGATTGTGGTGATTTTGTGCAGTAAGTTTTGCGTTTAAATTAGCAGATGTTTCTGACTTGGGTTACGAGTAAGATGGAAATCTACAAGCCTTGCGAAATCATCTATTGTTCAGTATTTAACTGTTTGAACGATCGGAAGCAAGTTAAGAGGATACATTTCTTCTCTTTTTCGTTGGATCCAGTAAGATAAGTTTTAAATTTATTTTTTTCAATAAGTATCATTTGTAACTTAACTTTCATATATTTGTTTATTTTAATGTGAATTAGAATTGTAGGAAATGTAGTATGCTGCAGGAGGAATTTGCATACGTGACTTGCTGTACATTTAACTTTTGTAACAGTTTAAATTATTATTACAATACGCAAAATATCACAGTTACGTTTTTTACAAAAGTGCATCCAAAATGTCTTTCGTCAGCTGGGCAAGTTGAAACGAAGTAAATATATCAGCACTTCACTTCACTTCACTTCACTTCACGCGCGAGTTAGTGTAATAGGAATCGTATGTGTTGCGCCATTTTTGTTACATAAAAAATAATTACTTCTAATAAATTTTAAACGTGCACAACTTGTATTTACAAAACGAGAAAGAATACTACCTTATATAACTTATAATAAATCCATCAGAATTTAGTTGATTGCGGACGATAGCTAAACCAATTCAGCTCCAGAGTTTTCCGACATGAAAAGCACTGACACGCTAGTTCACTACTGGTGTTCCTTATTTAAATTCTGTGATGTGATCAGTAACCAGTAACGCAACACACACAATGGAGTTTGGTTTCCATTAAAAATAACTTATGTTTTGTTATTTCTTATTTTGCTGCTAAATAACAAGCCTTCGGCCCGGTTTCACAAACCTCCGTTAAAAATTAAGGGTGTTCCAGAATGAAAACGTCATAATTTATATTTGTACAAAACAATGCTACTTTTGTAGACATTACTTGGGAGTATCCTACATAATTCTCTTACGAAAAAAATTTTTTCAACCTGTTTTCGCATAGTGACATTTCAAAAGTCGAAATTTGCATGTTTTATTTTTTACCTCATACATCCCTCGAAAACCAATCAACATAATGAAACAAAATAATTCATAGTGAAAGAATATATCAAGGACTAGGGCTTTAAGCATATGAAATCCCTATAAAATATTTTTGTAATTAAAAAATCGCTATATACAAAAATTAACGCTGACTGTCGTAGGCGAGCACTAAGAAGGGAAATTTCTAAATTCGACCTCTACGGGGGTGAAGAAGGGTGAAATGTTAAACATCAGGTCCTTGTAAAGTCACATTTTTTTTTCCACTAATTATGACTGCCTGACATTTAAAATTATTGCAACTTTCCATCATGAGATGAATAGCTTATAAACTGAATGTTAATAACGAACATTTTTGGGAAGACATTCAAGTTTTGTCAATAATTATAATTTGATATTGTTTGTTTTCAAAAGGGCAAAAAAATGTTTCACTCCTTCACATCGACTTTTCATTTAATTTAGACACGGAAACTAAACTATTGTAACACCCTACTTTTAACATTGGTATTGTTATAGAAGAACAAACCAGAATCCTAAGACTTAAAAAAACATGCAAAACAAAATTTTAAGGTGTGGAACTTTTATTCAGTGTTAAAATCGTAATAATTGTCTATTAATTATTTAAAAAAGCATGTCTCAGACATTCCTCTAAAGTCTGGCGTTGCATACGTATAACTTATTTAAACAATTGCACACCACCAGAAAACTATGAGATACTAACACCGTCACAAGTAAAACTTAAATGAGAATACAAGTATATTCATATAGCAATATCTGAAGTAAGAGTACATCTTAAACGATTCATATTTGTGCGTGAAGATGTCCGAGATCGTAATAGTGGCCAATTTAAAATAGATAATAGCATTTTTACTGTGAATAAAATCTTTTAAAAAGTTCAATTTTTTTACAACAATACGAAACGAAACATTATGAAAACAGAAAATTGCATCTTGTTTTTACTTGTTAGGATAATAACCATTAACTTTGAACGTTTAAAGTATGATTTATGAGCCGGACTCTTTTGCGTAGAAGACTTGAGATAAAAGAATCGCAAGATACCACATAGCAAAAAAAAGTGAATGTACAAAAAATTATTTGGAAACTAGTTTCCAAAAATAAACCTTTATGTAATTTTACAAAAATGTTATAAACATTACAGGAACTGCTTGTAAATATATCCATAGGTCTGTGTATTTACAATCATTTAGTTTGTTGATAAACAATAATTTTACATTTACAAATAAATTCTTAGACATTTTACAACAATTGTTTGAAATTTCACAAAATTGTATTGGCAACCAGTGTCCAAATTTTTTTTGTGTAAGTACAAAATATTTTGTAAAATGTGACAGGCCGTCGAATGTTATTTTGTTTCATGTCAAACACTCGGCTCATAAAAATTTATAACACTAGTACTCACAGGTATTTAGAAAATTTAGACTACTGTACTTTAATGATCCGCGACATTCTTGTTGCCTGGATTGAAAACTGTTTTTAGATTAGTTAACAAGATTTTTCGTGAAATATCTTGAATTTTTTTCTATGTAAGTTCCAAAATCTTAGTGCTCGTAAATTTTGAAATATACCAGTGACTGGACTGCAATAAACACTTAAAATAAGCCTCAATTAACTAGATATTTGTATCAGCACTTAACATCTAGGTATTTAGCGCTGGTGAGTGGTGACGATGAAAGTATGAAGCGGTACCGGAATGGATGGACTGAGAAAACAGGATTTCCCTGAGAAAATCCGCCTTGGTGGGAGGTGAGTGCTCTTAGCCACTACGCCAACTGCGGCCACAACAGTTAGGCCTACCCAACTGTTTAATTTAGTACTATGCTTACATGCTCAATAGTTGCGTGGGTATATTGCTGTTTACATAAACGCGAGGACCCGGGTCCGATTCCAGTTCCGGGCACCCAGATTTTGGTTTTATGTTGTTTTCCGAAATTACTCCAAGTGAATGTCGGGATGGTTCATAACTAAGGCCATGGTCAGTTTTCCCACAGTTTCTTTACTTACCATTGATTCTGTCTCAAATATCTACCTTTTTTTGTGAATAAGTATGGAGTCATTAATTGAAAAAAAAAAAAGGGGGGGGGGACAATATAACAAGCAAAAAATTAAACATAGTAAAAAAATGTAAAAGTTGATATATTCTAAACATTTAAATTTTTATTCATGGTTTATTTTGGGGATAAAAGTTTAAGGAAACAGCAGGGATTTCCAAAGAAAAATAATTAGGTCAGATTTAAACTGTTTTAATACAGACGTTTTTTTTCCTAAAGTTTCGCCTGGAACTAAGCGCCGCTGTGTGTGCTATTTCCGTCTCTTGTCGCATGCAGCTATCTAGCCAGTTTGCATCGTTCTCTGTGTTTTTTTACGGCGTCCTCAGTGTTTGCAACAACATTATGACTTATTCCACGGCGCAAGAGGACAGACGACGCCATTCAGCGGCGGCACGAGGCGGCTGTTAGCATGTCCGTGTTGCCATTAGTGACGCCAAGGACGTCGGAACACATCCCGCGCAGTCGCCGGGCCGGAGACACCCAGCTGCCATGTGTACCTTCTGCCTTATCTCGAGGCTCTTCTTAATACTTCACATAATTTACTTCAGTGATTGCTGAAGTAAGTTCCCCTTCATTGTGTTTGGTTAATTTTTAATTCTGATCTACTCAACTGCTGAGTCGCAGGATCTCAGAGAGCTTTCGCGTTCTTTCAGCATCATGATTTGGAAAATTCAGCAATGCCTTTAAGTTATTAAAGGCGCTGCCTTCCTGGGATCCGTAACGTAAGCAAGGGTAAAGGTATACGTGTTAAATCTTACTTGACAGTGTTCATTTTATTGATAGCGCTTTCGAACAAAATCTGAAAATGCATTGAGAAGTGGAGGATATTACCATAGAATCAAACATTTACAAAAAAAACGATGTTATGTTTCCGAGTGTATATTTTCTTGGTCATAGTTTTCAGGGTATTTAAACACGTTCTGAAAGATCATATAGACACGCAGGTCTCACAGAGATGGACAAACAAAAAAGTCTGTGGTGACACATATTTACGTTGGTTGGACCAAGTGCTGGTCCACACCGAATATATCATGTAAATCTGCTCGCGACCTGGGGTTTCGTGGCATGACATCATTAGTGATGTTATAAAAATATATAACTATTTTAAAACATATTGAGCAAGGTGACGTTACGGTAAAACGCAGGACTTGTATTCGGAAGGACCCAAATTCGATTCCCCAGTCCTGCCAATGTAATTTCGGTTTTTCATGGCGGATGATATGGCGGACCCTTAACAAAGGAAACGGCCGATTCATCTTCCACCCATGCAGGGGCGGATCCAGTTTGGATCCTGGAGGGAGCCATCTCTGATGTGCCAGCATAAAGCCATAGTTCCACATGCATCTAAATTCCACGAATGTATCTCGAATGGTATTCCGAATGTTTCACTTCCGTAAGTCAGCAATAGCTGGGCCAACTCAGTTGAGCCCTAGCATGGCCTGCTACTACCTAGCAGTGCCAGTAGTAAACCAGCTAACGGCAGATTGTGCATTTCTACATGGGTAAGAAAAACCACGCGTGGTCCGTAAGTCTTGTGCCGTACACAAAACATTAGTTGCATGCCAGCACTGGCTAACAAATTGTTTACTGATGCGTAGCCACGGCTTAATTACAGCTGAAAAGCCACTTCTGGATTGTCAGCAGTATACCCACAACCATCACATAAATCAGTGTTCCGTAAAAGTGCCAAAGCTGGCATACCAAATGTCTTGTTGCGAGCAGTTAACTAGAATAGGACCACGTGAACAAGGCCATAAGTTTTATATTCCAACAATAAACCAGCAGTGCCATCAGTAAAATCACAGTCGGCCGACTGTGCCTTGCTACATGAGTGCAGGGGCAAATCCAGAGGGGAGAGGGCATGCGGGCCGTGGCCTCTCCCGAAACTGCTTCACAAATATAAAACTAAATAAGTGCCAAGTAAAATATTGAAAAGATTACCTCTTACTTTTCCTAGAACTATATAAAAGTCAACACAATAGTATACTCTGTTTCTTATACGTTTGGATAAATTTGACAGCAACTTATGGGCAATAATTTTTTAGTATTTTGTGATTTGTTGCACAATGCAAGACATTTTTAGCTCTAAAATGAACCTGAAATGTCAATTTCAGCATTTGTACTGCAAAGTTTGTTTTGTGTAGTGACACAAATAACCAAATTTTACAAATTATTGCCCATAAGTTGCTGTCAGATTTATCCAAACTTATATGAAATGGAGTATAATAGCACAATCACGTGTTGCAACAATATTGAAGCAGAAACTTAAAAATGTATTTAATTTGTTATGTATCAGCACAAATGTTTTCATTTTTAAAACACAATTTATTATTTAAAATATTTCCATTTCTTAAAGGGTTATTAGTCTATATTATTTTAGTGCACATATGTAAACGAGCAAAAATATTACAAATATATAATATTTTACTTGCTACTTAATAAAAACTTTTACGATGTTATGTTTCAATACACAGTAAGATTTTATTATTTTAACTACAATATTATGCGGTAATTCGGAGTACACAAAAATATGTAGGCTAGATGAATCGCACACAATTCATTCTTGTGTGTTCAATGTGGTCTTGTGGCTACCACGCGCGTCTGTGAACGTCGTAGGTTCGTATCCCAGCACTGACAAAGAATTTTCAGATTGATAACTAGATTCTAAGTCGGTAAGTAAACTGTATCAAACAGGAAAATCCTAATAAGAATAAACTGTCAAAGTAAAAATAAATGTTTATATCAATATTACATTTGTCATGACAGCTGTGGTTGTGGAGTTGTTCATTGGTGAGTCATTGCTGATAGTATAAATTGTCAATTCATATGCCATTCATGATTTACCACTGTTGGGGCATTGCTGGGCCAATTAGGGATATCCCACGGGTGTATCTTCAGGTCCAGCAATTGTGCCGGGTGCATTCCATCAATTGGCCAACTTCTTTCCAGCATGGCATACCAGCTGTATTCCATTGATTCTGCTAAACTGGCCGTTCCTGTCCTCTTGTAAAATTGTGTGTAACTGTCGCTAATGACCTTGCTGTCGACGATACGTGAAGTTCACTTGAACAAATTACATATTTCAATCTTAAAATATTGTTGCGCATAAAATTCAAAAATGTATTTAAATTCAAAATACATTTTAATTTGATGCTGGTGATGAGTGAGTTGAGGATGAAGCGTTTGCGGAATGAAGGGGCGAGGGAAACGTCAATTCCACGAGAAAGTTCGCCGGCTAATGGAAACGTCCGCCTGGTTTGCAACACTAGAAATTAGAGAACGGCCCCGTACGGAAATTGAACCGAGAATGCCGCGGCGGGGGACGAGTGGTCGGACCATTAGAACGTTGTGTCATGAAGCAAGTATCTTTGGAAGCTATCTTGATTAATCTGCTGCAGTTATTTGATTACCAGTGGCTTTAATTTTTTATTCACAAAAAAATTAATATTGAAACCAAATAACCAGTATAAAACATAAATGTTACCGTGTCATTCTCGTGACATGTAAAAAACGCTTGAGCAGTAGGCGTATATTTTAATTTTATTTACATTTGAGTGTTCCGTGCATTGAAGAATTTTAATAGTATAATTTATTTTCTTGCTCAAAGAAATGGTGCAATCACCATATTTTTGTTACTCTTATTTCATATTACAACAAAATATGCAGTTAACTGTATACGTATAAAATAATTTTCTACCCTTCAACGGTTTTAAGAAGGGCCAGTCCCCTAATATCCTAGATCAATTTTACGCTAATAATTTAATTCAATAATTTCAACACAAGCTGCGCATGGCGCGGCATCAATATTAAGCCTTACGCTTATTGAATGTATTACACTTCTAGTGCCTTTGTTAATTTTTAATTAGTAACATCGACAAGTAATTAGGTAATTGTTTCCCAGTGGGTGGTTACAGAAATGTTTCTACAAATTCTACTGAAACAATGTCAACTTCATGAAATCTGCGAACCTTTGCATTACGATATTTGACTCTATTAAAATAAACTACAACACGTGATTACGATTGCGGAAAAAATTTAACTTATTGTGGCAAGGAATATTCACCTCGAATAGACGTTTATGCCTAAGTATGTGATCTGACGCGTGGATAACATAAGTAATTTCAAGTAAAATTAAGGGCGATGCGGACAACAATAAATAAAAAAACCTTGTTGCAATCAGCGCTCATGTGGGCGTTTGACCAACCGGAATTTTTTTTTTCTTCGTAGGGGTTCGGACAAAGCCATATCCCCTCGTGACCTACTTCAAAAACTTTTAGGTTGGCCGACACTCTCTCAGTTTCTCTCTCTCTCTCGGGCTTAAGAGATGCATTAACGTGTCGGCCTGTGCCTAGCTCTGTCCCCTGCGGTGAAAGAGTTTACTGGGCGTAACACCATGCACTGCCTCTTCTTCTGCTTGTTTGTTCTTGTCACTATGAACAACTTATTAGATATAAAGGCAAACTAATAATAAACCAATATTTCTAGTTAATGCACTAAATAAACCAATAAGAGCATATTGCAATAACAGCTTAGGCCATTAAAGAAATTGCGTCTCATCACTTGAAACAAAATGTTAATATTATTTTCCATTTTTTAACTGAATTGAAATATTTGGTTTATGTTTACACCGTAGTTTTTAATTTATAGATGAAAGTGATTAATATTTTAGGAACACCGTTTAAAATGTTGCCAAAAAAGTCTACTAACGGGCTACCGTTAATTTTTGCAAATAAAATGTTATTGATATTAGTTAGATAACAAGACGTATATAGCGATCTGACGTAAAATACGTATATGTCCTTCGTTTTAAAAACAAGAAGTTACCAGCATAATTAATAAGCCTACTTTCCTCAAAGTGGGTGTAAATTAACCCTGAAAGTTAAAATCGTTTCCGTAATCTAGGAATATTAATGATAATATTGATTTAGACGTATGATTCACGATACATACTAAATTTGCCAGCTTGCGAATACACAGTTTAATAAATTTGGGAAAAATTTCTGGGATATCTTTCTATCATAAAGATGAATAAAAAATAGCCTCCGTTTTCAAAATATTACAGATGGATAAACGAATCACACGAAAGTAAAGTTAGCTTTGTATGCAGTATATGTGTACCAATTTTGGTGAAATTCTCAAAAATATTTCCTAAGATATGTTATACTATGCTAAAAATATATAAATAACCACCAATGCAAAATTATGAAAACAGGATGAACGAAATACATAAAATTTCAAGTCACCTTATTATGTAATAATATATGTGTAGTCTACCAGATTTGGTGAAATTCTGGGAACATTTTTCCTAATATATGGAATATTATGCTAAAAATATAAAAATGGCCGCTATTTGCAAAGTATGCGTACAGTATGAACAAAACACACAATATTCAACTCAGCTTTGTGTGTAGTATATGGGTACCAAGTTTGGTGTAATTCTGAAAAATATTTCCTAAGATATGTGATACTATGCTAAAAATAAAAAATTTCACCGTTTTAAAAATATGAACATAGTTGACTTAATACCTAATATTCAAGTCAGCTTAGTACGTAGTACATGTTTACCAAGTTTGGTAAAATTCTGAAAAATATTTCCTAATATAATATGTGATACTATGATAAAAATATATAAATGGCCGCCATTTTGAAATATGCACACAGGATGATCGAAATACACAAAAGTCAACTTTGTATGTAGTATATATTTATCAAGTTTGATGAAATTCTAATGTACGGTTCTTTAGATATCTAGCTTGGGCGAAAAATGTCCAAATGGCAGCCATTATGAAAATATGAACATGGAGTAAACAAAATACATAAAAGTCAATCTAGATTATAAAGTACTATATTTGTACAAAGTTTAATGAAAATCGGTCCACTGGTTCGAAAGTTTTTAGGGGGACACACACACGCATACGGACTCACAGCCACACAGACACAGGCAGACAGAAAGGTGATCTCATAAGCCTACTTTTTCCTTCGGAAAGTTGGCTAATAAGTGTCTTAACCTGTTAAAACAAAAATGTATATATTCACTCTTATCGTGTCATCTTTGTACCAAATTGGGCAGGAATCACAGCTGTGTTATGAGGGCTATATTACAAAATGTCGGCAAGAATAGTTTGTTTATGCTGTGTTGACTGAGAATAATTTTTATTTTGCTTGTTTTAAGTTTAGTTGAAATAGGACGAATGGTAATTAAATATTATAACGTACTTAATATTCCTGTATGTTCGACATTAAAAAATATATTCATTGAAGTCATATATGTTGCAAACTCTTGTAGTATTTGTTACGTGCCAGGAATCGGTTAAATAATTTACAACGCATTACCAAAAAAAAAAAAAATATCCATGTATTGTTATTCTCCGAAACGGAAGCTCCTACAGAAATACAAAATTTTGTTTTAGTATGCTTCCAGTTACCGAAATGTAACATAAAGTATGCATTTATTCGAATAATGCTGTATTTCAAAATTTAGGACTTATAATGATAAACCACTGGATTCTAAGATAAGTCGATGAACTGCCAGAACATAAAATTTAGTTTCAGTTGATTACATAATTCCCCAACTATAACTTAAAATCTTTATTTAAATGTTAGTTTTTTTTTCTCTTTTTAAAATATCGGTCATAATCAGTAAACACATCCGTAAGTAAATCTTGGAAGGTAAATTGTAAGAGTATTCTATTTTGTTACAATAGGTAATTTGGCATAACATATTTAGGCCTTGGCTTATTTCATTACATGGTATATTGTAGAATTGCATACCTGCAATAACATACCCTATCACATGCAATGTTTAGATAATGAACTATCAAGTATTATTGGTATAATTCTGTAAAAATGGTTTCGTAATAACAAATACCGTCAAATATTTTTATTATGACTGCCATTTTTGAAATAAGCTTAAGATTTATTCAAATGATTTAAATATAGCGTGTATCTAAAATAAATTGTATTTGTGAATCATATGTGAACGAATTCGGTTAAAGGGTTCACTTTTTTTTAGACAGGCACACGAATTAACACAGAGAAACACAGGATAGAAATATTAGAAGCCTATTTGTTCCTTTCAAAAATTAAGCTGAAAAATTTGCACCTCATAGAATACGTTTTCACAAAGCACTGACACTTCTGAAGAAAAATGCGGGTTAATGACTAGAAGAAAGAACTGTGTGACATTAACACCGCCATGAAATTTAATATTTGTAGTCGACTGGGGTGAGTGAATAAAGAGATTTTTGTCAGCGCTCAACATGTAGGTCTTTAGCGCTAGTGAGGGGTGACATGATGTGAGTATGGAGCAACGCCAGAATGAAAGAGCGGGGGAAACGGGAGATCCCCGAGATAACTCGCCGACCAGCGGCATCGTCCAGCACGATTCACACATGCAGAAATTCGGGGACCGTGCTCTAGCTCCTGCGCCAACCACAGCTCCAGTATTCAACTGGTTTTAAGTAATTCGGATCGGGTGCAAATTAGAAGAATGCTTCAAGAAGTTCGACGTTCTCGTACACAAATTTTGGATAAATATCCGATTAACGTTTTTGTTTCTCCAACCTATGGAAATTGTAAAGGTTTTTAGGCCTCTTTGAAATTTTTGGAATGTTTATAAAGTAATAACATTTACAGCAATGAACAAAATTTTAAATGTCGTTAAAAGCTTGCAATACACTAGCAATGACGTTAATAATTACCTAAATAAAAAAAATTAATACACCACGATATACAGGACTAAAGCCATTAAACAAATTTTCCTATGAAAATTCTTATTTAGATTTGAAACGAAAAAAATAAATTAATAAATGTGGGGAATATGCAATAGATAATTGATGTATTGTCTATTGTGTGAGTTTTCTCAACACAGCTACTCTCTACACTCCTTACTGTAATGTATTGTATGCACCTCACGTTTTCTTTTTTCCGTTTTAAATCTTGCAAGTATTTCATTGGAGAAATAATTTATTACTTTTTAGTCCGTTTTAATACAGCGATATTAAAATGTTTTTATTTGAATATTTATTTTTTTGCTCTTTAGTCTCGTGTGCGTGAAATTTTATCACTTTTGATCTCTAGCTCATCGAAGAGTTAGTTTAGCGCGGTATATTAAAAATCAAATATGTTTTTATTAAAAATAATTTTTTACAACTTTCTCCTCTTATATTATATTATCATCCAGTTCTGAGCTATGTTCAAAGTTTCAAGTATTTATCTTATAGAAAAGTCAGAATAAAATCTATGGCAAAACGTGTACCGAACGGAGAGATAAAAAAGTTGCTTTGTTATTGTCATCCAGTTCTGAACTATGTAAAAGATTATTTAAAGTCTCTAGCTCATTGTTACCGAACAGACAAACTAACAGACGACAAAGTGAGTTAATAAAAGCCTTTTTAAAATAACCTGTTTAAATACATTGTTTCGGTACTACATTGTGACAATATGTACCGAACAGACATGCATACAAGGCAAGTTATTAATACTAGTAATAAAAACATTTTAATGTACCACATTTTATAACAGACTAAAACGTACAAAATAATTTCTATGAAAATACTTGTACGATTAAAACGAAAAACGTGGGGCACATGAAACTGGTGACAATTGATGCATGGATAATTAATCTAAATAATTAACAATTTTATTGAACTGCAAATGATATGAACGATTGTGCGATTTTTCTCAACGACGAATACTCTCTACACTCCTTACTATTAGGCTATCAGTTGCATGCAACCCATGTTTTTCGTTTTAATCTTACAAAATTTTTCATAGGAGAAATAATTTTGTACTACTTGGTCTGTTTTAAAGACATGGTATATTAAATTTGTTTAAATTAATATTTTTTCATCTTTTTGATATTGTGTGTAGGAAGTCATATCAAAAATTATATTTTTTATTTTTTAAATATATATATCACAATTCCCCCCTCCCCCCCTCCACCGTTTATTGCACTGCCATACTTTTCTTAATCATGTTTAAAGTGTTGAGTTTCCAGCTTATCAGGAAGTTAGATTAACGCGGTACGTTAAATAATAATTCTTATGTTTGTTATGTAAATAATTATTTAATTTTTTCTCATATACTGCATTGTAATCCAGTTCTGAGCTATGTTTAAAAAGTTCAGGTATTTAGATCATCGGGAAGTCAGCTGTTGATCGACTGCAAAATTCGTACCGAACAGACAAACAGACAGACAAGAAAGCGAGAGTTAATAAAACCTTTTAAATCGTTTTAGAAATCATGATCACTCTACCATTATCTGTGGCTTGTTAGGAGAGGCAGGTTAGTGAATTTGCGTTCGTTAAATATTACCTACACTAATATGCATATGCATGAAAATATATTGTAAAAAATATCAATACGTTTATCAGAAAATACTATTTCTTCTTCTTTACATTTCGATGACATATGTACCAAACATTTTGTAGACGTTAAGGCCAGGAAAATGCAACTTTTGCTGGTTCCATTTTAAGTAACTGTTTACAGTGAATTACTGCTATAACAATTACTATGAATATCTACCATCAGTATTTAAAGGTTTATTTATCATACAATTTTTAATTTAGCCAATTTATAATTTTGTATTGAATAAACAAATTTTATGTATGAAAACTCTGTCTAATTTTTTTTTAGTAAGTAAACACTATTGCATCCATGAAGTGTAGGCATACTCTTAAGCAGTACGTTTAAAAGGCCTCAGCCAATAAGGGCAAGCAAAATTAATTTTGTATTCTGATTTGGGAAGAGGGAGGGGGTTGGCCCCGGTTGCATGCACTTCTCGCCAAAGTCAACAAGAGGGCAAAATAAATAATGTAGATCACTTATTTACCTATCAGCCAATCAACATTCATTGAATACCATCTGCAAACAAGTTTTTATTGTAAACTCTATACAGCCAAAAACATTAGGTCACAATTTTGTTTTCAAGTTTACAGGAAAGAAGCACGCTTGGTTTTATGGAAACACATCCATTATTAATTGATAGATATGAAGGACACCGCGAGGTATTTAATGACGTATTGGACAAAGTTAACAAAGTCAATGACAGGAGACTTTAATGCACGGTTATAATAAGTATTACATTTAGTATTAAACGTGAAATTATAAATCGCCCATTTTATAACGGTATGTTTTTCCGGAAGGTGTTTAAATGCAAAATACGACGTATATTTGACTTATAATGAGGGCAGTTATAAATTACCAAGAATTCGAACCGTTATATAATTCGTCCCGCCGTATACTTTTGTATCACGAAACACTGTTTAGCTGTAGACTAATTTCAATTACTGCATATTAACGCGTCTTCCTCCACGTACTTATATCTTGACTGGTATTGGTTGCATTAATTTTTATCAGAGCAACGCCATATTGAATTACAGTCATATAAGCAGTAAGTGGAGTAAATGTTAGTAATTCGTGCCAAATGAGTCCAAAATGCAGGTTAGGAAGCAGTGGTCGGAAGCTGTCGTAATTCTACAAATAAACCTTGGAGATGTGACCAATATGTAGGCGCCGTTAGACCTCAAAATTAGCGATTTGCACTTGTGGTTGAGGCAGCAACTAACAATTCGTAAGTGCGGAAAGTCAAGAAGCAAGTAAGTGTGGCCAGGTAGGCAGACATGTTTCCCATATTCTTAGAAATACAAAGGCACAAAATATCTGTCGCAGTTAGTTTTTATTTCTTTGGAAAATCTGCTCGAAGGTCCCGCAACTAAAATAACTTGCGAACAACAGCGTCGCATTGAAATCTGTTCGAGAACTTCTTAGAATTTTCTGTCTTCCCCAGTCATCCTGACCAGAGCTGAGACGTAGACAAACGTGGGAGCGAGGTGTTGGCGGTATTGAAACGGGAACATTTCGCAAATCCCACCAGCCATCGGCAAAGTCCATTTTTGAAAAATCGACTATAATTGCCCGGTCAGTCAAAACGACTAATTTAGCAAGTTTTTAAATACAGTCTAAGAGTTTACACGGTGTTAAAAATAAGGAGTATAGTTTCAGAGAGTTAATTCGGTGGCTTACGAAGTTTTCAGAAATAACGAGGCCATTCTTCTCCCGGTTTTTGTCCATCTCCTTTCGATAACATCAGCAACCGTCTGTCCAGGGGTTCTTCGTACAATAATGAGCATGCGTTTAAAAGCTCATCACACAATTCACTTCTTATTCCACGTATTTCTACCCGAAGGCGGTTTTATTCGCAGCCCAACCGTGTAATGATAAGAGCATGAACTGTCTGCCAAGGAGATTTTGAACTGTCTGATACAAAAGTTGTCAAACCATCGATTGCTATCTATCGATGGCGGCAACTCATTCTGCTGATCTTGGATCCGTGAGTAGATACATTTTATGAAAACTAAGTATTGTATGGAAGCATAAGTTACATTTTTATGCAGTGTTTAAGTATACTGTATTTGTGGAAAAAATAAAAACAGATCAGCTACTCAAAAAGACGATACATAAACAAAATTGTTTTGTAATAATTGATCCAAGAATGATACATTAATCTTCGGGGATGTCTGTACCGCTGCAGACTCACAGGCTGAAGTTAAAATATGTTTGTAGTCCAGTGACTCATAAGCTTTATTCCATGATTCTCGGGTAGTAAAATGTGAACTATTCCTTCATTGGCTGCTGACACAAACCGTTCTCAGTTAGGCCCTTTTAACAGATAGCACGAGGTAGAATCAGTGTAATGAACTTGTTACCGACGTCGAGTCATGTAAGACGTGCCGAATAAATTGTGATATAACCGCAAATTTTATTCGAACATACGTTACCCTGAAGTCTAAATACAGTTGCGAAGTGTTCCTTCCCTTGGCCAGGCGGCTTACATTCACAAAATAGTGTTATTGTACGTTTGGTCTGAATTCCTCAAACTAGTTTGGTTACCCCTGGTTCAGTACTCCCAGATATTCAGTGTGTGGAATGTTAAGTGCCTAAATGTGTTAACGAATAGCTATGAACTGTTTTAAACTTTTCTCCGTTTCATATAAATTTGGATAAATTTGACAGCAACGTATGGACAATAATTTGTGATATTTTGTGACTTGTGGCACTACATGAGACGAGCTTTGCAGTACAAATGCTGAAATGGACATCTCAGATTCATTTTAGAGCTAAAAATTTCTTACAATGTACAACAAATCACAAAATATTACAAATTATTGTCCATAAGTTGCTGTCAAATTTATCCATACTTATATAAAACAGTGTATTGCTATAAGTGAATTGATCGCCAAAATGTTCCATGCCCAAAGAACTTCTACAAATGTACCATTGAAGTGTGTCCAGTTGTAGCCTGAGTGGGTAGTGGTTTACCCTAGCTGCCAGGTTGTGACGTCACATCACCTCAACGCCTCCGTGTTTAAAAGGCGGCCTGAAACTTGCTGCAGTGCATGAAGGGTGAGAGGGGAGGAAGCGTGGGCCAGCGGGCCAGCAGCCTTGGGACGCCCTTCGGTCGTCGGAGCTGCGCCTTCCCCCTTGAAGGTGACTCTGGGAGACGTGACGTAGCGCGGGCAGGACGAGCCGGTTGGCGGTCTCTGCGGTGCTGATGTCACGACCTATTCCCGCGCCATCCACAAGATGGCGGACCTCTCCACCTCCCTTCCTCATCCAATACTCCGTCCCGTCTTGCACCGCGTGACTCACTCTCCAGCCGCCAACACTGGACAACCCGGAGCCGTGAGGAGACGACGCCTTCGCGATGTTCCTTGGACGCCTCGAGCTGTCGATCCCTGCAGGTCTCATCAGGACATTACACGTAGTTAAAACCTACTGCTGACTATTGACGAGTGTGGTGCTGACCACGTCCACTTATTGGGCGGATCCAGGGCGGTAGTCTAAGGAGACATGAACCTCCTCTCCCTCCCCCGATCAACCCTCATATTGACATAAAATTGCCTAGTGATGGTTCAAAATTTAAATGGTATATTATCATTAATGTTAGAAGTGCCTCTCCCACGGTACTAGTAAAAAATTTAGACCTTCAATTCCAGTCCACTCCTGTACCACCGTCCACGATTGGAAAGGGCGTACCTCTATCCTATCATTCATCTGATCGGCTTTAAGCAATACAGTGAATTTGCAGCTTGAGTGACTAGACGGACTGTATAAGGGACTGCGACGTGGGCTTTGGCACGGTTCACATGTAAGATCTGTAAGCTACCACAAGTTTATTCTTCGGGAACGAGTACAAGAAGGTCCGTTATGGCGTTGCAGGAAGTGATTCAGCACTCCAATGCAAGTCACTGCGTGCCTGCATGTCAACTCTACGAGAACCGCATATAAGAATATTTTAAATTACTTATTTTAATTCGTCAACGGATTGAATCCATAACCCTGATAATTTATTATTTTTTTAATCTATATATTTTTGTTATAAACACCCTAATTAGGTAGTCTTGTCGGGAGACGGCTTACAAAACTGAATGTAAACTTACATTAATAAAACACCTATATACATCGCCCGTCAGTGAACTTGGGACTTCTCGAGAGTTAAGCGTATATCCCAGTTAACTGAGCTGTGCAATAAAGATCGGCAGCGTACAATAGAACATCGTTTTTCGCAAAGAAACAGACTGGAAATAATTTGTCGCAATTCGACAAAATTTTACAATAATGCGTTTAAATTAACTTACATTTCCTTGCAATTTTTACACTTTCGAGAAGACAATTTAGAGAGTAATAAATTCTTGATAGGTTGGTAGGAACCACATGACTTTCGGGAAAAATTTTCTTCGCGTCTTTGTTTTACTGCCTTACAGTGTACATCTGCAGCATTACTTACTGGTTATTCGCAGCGTGTCTTTGTATAGAGGCGTCGCTCTTTTTAACTTTACCAATAAAAAAACTACTGAGACATCACACGTCTGTGATTATCTGGTCAAACCCCCAAGACGTTAAAAATTAGAATCATCCAATCATGGACCACGTTAGAGAGTTGCCGGTTGTGTGCACGTAAGTTATTGTAATATAAATATAGTGTTGCAAAAATATTCTCTTGAAAATGAGTTGTCCTTAACTATTGATTTAGTGACTAAATACTGGCATACACACACACACACACACACATACACACACACATATATATATATATATATATATATACATACATGTAGCCCGGACTACATGGGCGCCCATAAGCGGGGCAGGGTGGGGCCTGAGGCCCCCCCCCCCCAATAGATGTTCCACAATGTGTTTAGTTTTTTTTTTTTTATAAAACGTGTAGCAGACTATTTGCAGTGTGATAGGTTTCGTAATCAAGGCGGTTCATGTGTTGGAATATGCCAGTGGCTACAAATTTATACACAGGCTATAACCGTTCCTGTATTCGTAAACATATATTATGATATTGGCCATCCCTTACAATTTATAAGATGGGCCCCCTTGGGGCTATATGTGAGCTTACCACCAAGAAAACAAAGATAATGGTAAAGTTTATTTACCTAATGTGTGAAGTCCAATGTGCAGCTAAAAATAAATACATTTTTTTTTATTTAAGATCCTGTGTACAAGAAATTGCATGGAAAGCAGCCTTATAGATTTAAGTATACTGAAATTAAACTAGCGTTATTACTAAAATCCGTTTCATATATGTGAAAACGACATTTACATTGAGACCAATGTGTTGGTAAATAAATCTCTACAACCAATAACATCGGCCAAGGGAACAAGTTTTTCGTTGATTTGGTTGTCCAGTCGAACACGTCAAATAGCAAAACCATAATTTCAGGCGTAAAATTCGTTTGTTAAAAGAAAAAAAGAAAACACTTCTTTACATATCAATAGCTGTTTGTAAAACCATAATTCTGTTAAAATATACATGGAAATCAGGTTTGATATCCGCTCCAATTTAGAGTGTTTCTGCACCACAGCAATAAATTTTCTCAGTGGTGTTAAAGCTATTGAAATTACAGATTGATTTGCTACTGTAAGATTTAAGATATTGGAGTTCACGGTAGTTGTGATCGCTAATGTTGGACTAGTGACGGCCCGAGCTCATGTCTTGGCATGCCAAAGAGTAGATAATATGTGGTTTGGACTTGGACTTTCCTATTCCGGGATTTTCCTCTCAAGTAGTCGTTTATTGTTAATGTACGTAACTGCTAAATGATTACACTCCTTTCTGCCATGACTGTTTTTACGGTGCATATGACGGTTATTTTCCGCTCTCTTGTTGGCTGTAGTCTTATAACTAGACGCACCCGGAAGGTCGTTGCCTCAGTCGTTACATTACAGCCAAATCCCTCCCTTCTGCGATATAATGCGTCCTTACATGGAATGCATATCTTGTAGGCGAATAGGACGCAGCCCTGAAATGTATTTATGTCCTGTCTCTGACTCGGTCCTCAAACCGTAACGCAGTACATTAGAATGGGTTAGGAAAAAAAACCCTATAGTTTGAAGTCCTTCACTTGCAGACTCTTGTTCATAATTGTACAACATAAAACTCATACTTCGATTTTATTAAATTATAAACTAAGTGGAAAACACACAGTAGTTGAATGATTTGTAATGTATGAGCAGTAGTCAAGGAACAAACTACATCTCTCACAATGTACGTAGATCTACTGGTCTCTAGATCAGACAATATTCGCAAGAGTCTTTGTTTTCTGCCGAACGTACCTAGCCGAAGACGACCCAGTGTTCGACATTCCTACTATTGACTTAGCATTTAGGAAATGCTAAACAAGAAAAAATGTTCATATAAATATATGGCCGAAAAACCATTAGTTTTTTGTAGTTATTAATGATAGTTTAGTTCAATGTGTTGCAAGGTATACTCCATTTCATATAAGTTTGGATAAACCTGACAGCAACTTATTGGCAATAATTTGTAATATTTTGTTATTTGTGTCACTATACACAAGACAAACTTTGCAGTAGAAATGTTGAAATTGACATTTCACGTTTATTTTAGAGCTAAAAACGTCTTGCATTGTGCAACAAATCACAAAATACTAAAAAATTATTGCCAATAAGTTGCTGTCAAATTTATCCAAACTTATATGAAACAGACTATAACGAGTTTTTTGAAAGTCAATGACCACGGTCGTAGAAGTACAGGTTTGGACACTCACCTACCTACTAATGTATTTTGCTTGACCCCTTGTTTGGTTGTAGTTCGCCAAGTTACCGAGAATGTTGTGTTTTATTGGCGCTTCAGTTAGGGCGGTCGGACTCAAACTCCGCCCACTTTTTTCCATTGTTAAAAAAAAAGTAAATAAAGATTGCTGGAGCATTTTCTTAAATTTGTGAGCGAAGAAAGTATTTCATACATTGATAAAAAAAATACGTTTTGATAAATTGTTTACTTTAGCGGAAAGGAAGTTCTTCTACGGCCGTGTCAATGGTTAATGTTATTGATTGCAGATGCCCAAATTTCTATCCTCTTAGCATTGGTGAAAGTGTCATGAACTGATCTGTATCCTTTTTGGCGGTATGTTACCAAGAAAACGTATTTAAATTTGACAATTTTTTTGTAGTTGTATCCATGGACGCCTGTGAAACAGTACGATCACAGAATAAATAAGTAGCAACAGAAGCGACAAGTGATTTTTATCCTTAGAGTAAATATATTACCTCTATGTTTTTATCATACTCGTTTTCTCTTTGTATTTTCATAGTGTCGGAGTTCGAGTAAGTTTGGTTAGACTGCAGTTTAGTAGGGCCTGTTTTATTATCTGTGAAGAAATTGACAAGTAATATCACGTTAACAATTTATAAATACGTAAATGAGATATAAACAAATTACAGTATTTCTTGATATACAAGGGGTTGTTTAAACCAATGTCTCAAATACCATATGGCTTGGTTTACTTTCCTGTACGCCCCGAGAGCTAGTACAATAGCAATGGTTGAAAAGCTCCATTATGTAGCTTCTAATAGAGTTAGTTATTATCCGATGTTGTGCCACTAATCGTCATGTCTGCCATTTATAAATATTTAGTTAATATACAAACTAACTACAGTATCCTAGCACTACAAGTAGTTATATGAACCAATGTCTCTAATCCATGTGGTATTGTTAATATTCATGTAGGTCCGAGATCTGGTACGATAACAACAATGGAATAGCTTTCCTTGTCGCTTCTGTTACTACCACGGTCGTAGAAGAACAGGTCTGGACACTCGCCTATCTAACAATGTATTTTGCTTGACCCCCTTGTTGTTTGGCTGTAGTTCGTCAAGTTACCGAAAATGTCGTACTTTTTGGCGATGTTTTCCGGGCGATCGGACTCAAACTCCGCCCACTGTTTCCCAGTGTTAAATTTATAAAGTAAATAAAGATTGCTGGAGCCTTTTCTTAAATTTGTGAACGGAGAAAGTATTTCATAAATTTATAAAAAATACGTTTCGATAAATTGTTTATCTTAGCGGAAAGGAAGTGGGCGGAGTTTAGTCCGACCGCCGTAACATCAGCGCCAATAAAACACAATAATATCGGTAACTTGGTGAACTACAGCCAAACAGCAAGGGGGTCAAATATGCAGGCGAGTGTCCAGACCATGGAGGTATTAGTCTATGGAGTAGAAGCCTTTGAGCAAATTTGAAGCCGGCCAACAGACGACGTTTAAAGACAAGGATAGAGCTAGTGGTGGCAAAAACATGTAAATATAGCATTGAGCTGAATGAAAATGTTTTAGTTTTTTTGGTAACTACACATTATGGTGAAAGTTTGTGCAGTTCTTGGCCTTACAGACATATTCAATCGTTGCGGAGGATTATCTTTTAACAGGTAAGAAACTTTTATTTAAATTCATCAAGTTTATAAAGTACATACACGCAGCGAGAGCTAATTAGGTTTTTTTTATATTTCTGAAGCAATTGTAAACTGTTGTGTACGATTCAAATAGAAAATTTGCGCGAATTTTTGTAAAAATTTACATAATTACATTGCTTTCTGCTATTGTTTTGCCACCCAAAATATGGCGACTCGTGTAAAATAACGTCCTGCGCATGCGCAGTTCGAAAATGTTCGAAATTGATCGGCTTCACATGATAACTATTGAAATGTACGGCAGCTGCCACTCCATAGACTAATACCTCCATGGTCCAGACCTGTTCTTCTACGGCCGTGGTTACTACTTATTTATTATGTGGTACGACACCACAGAAAAAATAAGTAGTAACAGAAGCGACAAGGAAAGATTTTCCATTGTTATTCTCTCACCAGATCTTGGGGTGTACAGGAATGTAAACAATACAACGTGCATCAGACACATTGGTTTATATAACCACATGTAGTGCTTGAGATACTGTAGTTTGTATATTAGCTTAATATTTAAAAATGGTAAATATGACTGTTCGAGGCTCAACATCGGATAATAACTAACTCTATTAGAAGAGACATAATGGAGCTTTTTAACCATTGCTATTGTACCAGCTCTCTGGGCGTACAGGAAAGTAAACAAAGCCATATGGTATTTGAGATAATGGTTTAAACAACCCCTTATATTTCACGAAACACTATAATTTGTTAGTATCTCATGTACACACTTATTAATCGTGAATGTTACGTTCCTTACGTACTAAACTTCAAAGGTAACAAAAGTTCTGCGTACTATGACGCCATAGAAATCCAAAGAGAAAACGAGCATGATAAAAATCACGCTTTGTCGCTCCCTTAGAGTAAATATATGGTAGAGGGAGTATCCTCTATACAGCTGCGTACGAAATTGTGTGTTCAACATGTGTCACGTGACTTTAGTGAAATATGCGCGGGAGATTTGAAATAACATTGAGAGAAAAGATAATAATTGCATAGTAATCACAGCCATGTTGGGTTATTTTGGTACCTTATGAATATATGAATTAAGGAGAGTATATTACCATATTATCGCATAGTATAATTGCGTAGAAATTTCAGAACGACAAATGTAAACAATGTCTGCCGCGTTACTGTTTTCCTTAACCCAGCTGTTTTTAGTAAAAAGTAAATATTAGCTACGTACTTACTATAAGGCTTTGAACCGAGATCTTGGTGACACCACATGACTAAATATATATTCTGGAAGGTACGCCATGAGTTTCAAACATCACGACTGCATTTTAACGCCGAGAAAACATAAATAAACGACACCAAACTCTCGAGACCATGTTGGACACACATTTGTGACGTCATGTTCCCTCTCCTATATATTACCTCTATGGTCGCTCCTGTTACTACTTATTTATTCTGTGACATCATATGGGAGTATTTGAAAGGGTGCGACGGTACAGGATCCGACGTGTGCATTTGTGTGAGGAAGCAAGAGAATGAAATTTCGAACATTTACTGCGACTTTCTGAGTTTGACCAGGGGTATTTCGAGAGAAATACCATTTCTATCTAACTTATCCTTTGTGCAGCCTTCATCCTCAACATTGAAATGTTTCTATTTGCCAACAGCTACACGCCGATCAAATAGCTATATTTCATTTGCTCTTAATCAAAACACGAGCCGAAGCAAAATGCATTACCGCACTTATTTTCGTCTAGTTTTGTTATTTTACAATCGTTTACTAAGGAAAAAAATCTAAATTTATCATTCGGACATATACCCGTTATAATAATACAAAATAAATTTTGTAAACAACTTTTTATATTGCCCTTTGTAAACAACTTTTTATATTGCCCGATATGTCACCGGTTCCTGCATCAAATTCTGACGTATGTGTACCTCATCTTCAGTGTTACATAGATAACTCCAATACACCAAATAAACCGGGCGTGGTGGAGCAGTAGTAAATCACTCGCGTCGCTTCGGGAGGACCTCGATTCGATCCCCGGCTCGGGCCACCTAATTTTGATATTCCAGGGTTTTCTGAAATCACTCCAGGCGAATGCTGTGATGGTTCATTAAGAGGGCGTGGTACATAATTCAACGCTTAAAGCATTTATCTATAACTGTGGGTTTCTTGAAGCCAATTTGCGAAAATTAAACAATAGCAATCTTTGACAATAGTTTTAGCCAACGTTTAAAATATAATTGCTTCCAGTGTTACGAACTTCTGAGGCACAGTCTCTGACGCCGGAACCTCGTGCATTTAACTGCGGTGCAAGAGATCACGCGTAGCGAAAAATACAATTATCTAGGATTTTCGCTGAGTATTCATCCATACTGGCTTCGAAAAAATCTTAGAAATCAACTGATATTTTCAGCGTTTATTTATCTGCCACGCACTCTTAAGAGGGCGTGGTAGATAAATAAACGCTGAGTTTCACAACTGAAATCTACACATTTCAAAAGTCAATATAGAAAAACTACAAAACAACAATCCTTGATGATTATATTTGCCATTTACGAGCAAAGATTTGCCCGGAATGATGCATTTGTTAAGCGCTATCGCTTGCGCTGCAATTAAATGTACGAGATTTCAACGTCGTCAGAGAATGTTCTTCAGATATACGTTATTCGAGAAAAATTTTTGCTCAGAAAGTTGGCAAAAACTATTGTCTGGGAATGCTGTTTATATGTTTTTTTTTTTTTTGCAAGTTTGCCTTCGAGAAACCTATAATTCTGGACTCATGCTTTTAGCGATGAATTATATACCAGGCACTAGGCCCTGGCCGACTCCCTCCCCCTTCGCCCCGAGTACCTCTAACAAGGCCTTGTGCTGTTCGGAAGTACGTAAAGTGACAAAATAAATGATAAAAAGTAAATTCCGGTTACCTTATTCTTGCAGTCTCTTGACGGAATGACACAGTGAAATCGTTACTACGGTGCAGCGTAATGATGTGTCATAGCAAAAGCTGTGTTTATTTTAACTACAAGGTGTACCATCCACCTATCTTAAGCACAGTGCTGGGAGGATATATGCGTTATTACACACGCCCATCTCATTCACAAGTACCAGACGAGTTGTGAAGGCGTGGGCAGAGGCTTGCCAAAGTTATCCACGCATTCAGCGAGACATTCACCACTTGCGAAGTAGTGTTCTATCCTTGAAGTGAATAGTTCTTACCGAATAGCTCTTTCCTAGCAGCGTTATGACGCGTGCATAGCTACAAAACAAATATCACTACGCAAGAGACAATATTTGTCCAATAAATGGACTGATAATTTGAAAATAAAACAACTGATGTTATTTTAAGGCACGAGTATTTTATATGGTCTTCGGGTCATAAAACAATTGCATAATGTACGCACAAAAAAGCAACAGTTTTCAGACTGATCTGGCGACAGTTTAAAGGTAAAATTTATATAACTGAAAAGTTATTTATTTTTACTTATAAGCTCTTATGAAGTTTCAACTTAGCAAGCTGGTAAAAAAAATAACCAACGAGTTACATACGACCCGGAATTTTGTATGCACAGCAGAGTTGCCTGTGAACGCAGAGTATATGCGGCTTGAAGAAATTTCTAAGAACAATTATTTATTATTTCTCACGGCCACTGTGATTTCGACAGGCGCTGGCGTAAGTATGGATTACTTAAACATGTTAAACTATATTCTTCGGTGTGTAAAAAAACTACATGTAAAAATATATTCGGTGTGTCTCAACTGACATACACACACACACACATATATATATATATATATATATATATATATATATATATATATATATATATATATATATATGTATACATACCACTAACTTTTGTGTTCATCTCCGTACGACCCACACTGGTATAGGATCTCTAAAAACTTTTATTTTAAATACCGTGAAAGTAGATACGATTTGTAGGTTCTAGGACAATTATTTTCATTTCCAGGGGGCCTAATCTCGAGTTCATGCGAGTAGAGCTCGTATGCGAGTCGTCTCGTACGACGCAAAACGTACGAGACGAAGATTGTAAGCTCCAACACCAGCTACTCGTATACGCCTTACGTATTCGAGGGGAGTAGCGTTCGAGTGGAAGTGTGTATAGTTTAGTCAGGTTGGCATCCATGAAGCGAGAAAGTAAAAAGTTTTGACGGGAGGCCGCCAATCACAAGTCCAGTTCATATTTTGACACTTGCGTGGCGGTGAGTTTAAAAATCGTGGAATTGAACAAAATGAAAACGGGCAAAATAATATTACTTTGGAATTTGTTAAGTATTTAACGATTTAATACAAATATTTCGTTGCCTTTTGTGAACACATAAATCACTTTGAAAGAAAGTGAAATATTTTTAATCTTTCGTATATAGATAATACTTAATTATAAAAAATAATAAGATGTTTAACACAACTTTTCTGGCGTGGTATATGAAACGTTATCGAGTACAAAGACATTGATTCTTAAAAATAAAATTATTTATAGTTACGAACATTGCCATCTTTATGTTTCAGTTTTATGTTATATTTTAACAATAACTTGTTACGAAGCCCTTCGTATAAACAACCTAGGGTTATAACAAGCGTAGTTTAAATTAAAGAGGGTAAGGTGAATCAACATATTTATTGATATGAACTATTACAAGATAAAGTAACGGGCCTCCAAAATTTACGATCGAACGGGCGGTCGCGGGGGTGCCGGTAAAAGTTGAATGGAAACTTTCAACCAAAAATATT